>JAFVLL020017712.1:0-20391 GCA_021397915.2 Tor tambroides | reverse complement strand
CTGGTGGTGGTTGAGGAGATCCCCCCCTTGTATGTAAAGCGCTTTGAGTGCCTTGAAAAGCGCTATATAAATGTAATGAATTATTATTATTATTATTATTAACATTTCCATAGCCACATCTTTGTAGGGTATCATGGATAAAGGGCCCTTTTGATTTTTTTTTCATCTACCGAATAGCAACAGAAACCACTACTATACTTTCCTAAACACCTGTTTGTCACTATGCATTGCGAAATTGTCCTGATTGAGGTTGATTTCTAAGGTAATTCTGTCTAACATTTGGGGTCAGTGATATATTAAGCAAGGATGTGTTAAATTGATCAAAAGTGACAGTAAAGACATTTATAATGTTACAAAAAGTCAGATTTCAATTCAATGCTGTTCTTTTTAACTTTCTATTCATCAAAGACATTGTTAACACTGATAATAAGAAGATATATTACTTCAGCACCAGATCAACATATGAACATTTAAAGGATCATTTGAAAGTGAAGACTGGAGTAATTCACAGGAATAAATTACATTTTAAAATACATTAAAACAGAAAACCGTTCTTTTTAATTGTAATAATGTTTCACAGTACTGCACTACAGTACTGCTTTGCTGTGTTTTTGGTCAAATAAATTGGTGAGCATAAGAGACTTCTTTCAAAAACATTAAAAATGTACTGCTAATGAGAATTTCTAAAATTATCATATACATTTAAAGACAAAATTCATATTTATGATTTTCAGTTTCGATCAAGGTGGATGAATCCTTTTGAATAAGTTCTGACTCAAAACTGATGACAGTTCACAGAATTGCAGTATAACTCAGACCCCCAATACACAGAAATGAAATATTTGCATATGAATGGATCTTTTTAGATGATTTCAGAGGAAGTTCAAGTTATTTAATTTTGAACAAAGATACTAAAAACACACCTCTAATGAACTGTCTGCAGTAAGGACAGAAATGTGCATTAAGAAATGACATAAGTGCCACCCTAATCTCTTAACGGCAGGGCGTTCATTTCAAATCCTGAATTTCAAAAAAATTTTGACCAAAGATTTTGAGAGGATTTCAATACCTGCGCTTGGGCCAAAGGTGAGACTGAGTGACCATTACAATGGAACCGACAGTAAGGCAAGGAAAGCCTGGAAATGTGAAGTGACAAAGGGTGCCCTTTGTGTGTGGACTGATGGGGTGGAGGGCTGACAAGGTGCTCCCTCTAGGGGTTAACCTTCCAGTCCGGATCAACTGCTAAATCTAGGTCAGAAAAAAGAGGGGGAGGGTGTGTTACATGGACTGTGGAGAGCAGAGAGGGACATGTATAGGAAATAGTGATTAAGATGAGGGCGAGTAGAATACAGAGCAAATGCGTTTTGGTTACTTTAAGGTGTAACTTATAAGGTGTGAGGTGTGCAGGAGGATGTGATGCTAAAGGTCAATGGACGGAAGAGGGGTTGACCTTCACCCTTTATCACACATTTATTTACTAATATACTCAAATTAATATCACTATAAATTTTAAAGCCTAAATTACTTTTCTGCTATAATCTATAAAGCATTTCAGCTCATACTGAGAAAACAGATGAGGCAGAAGACAAAACAATACCACTATTAGTTTAACGGCTCTATTTGGCATCATTCAGACTGACGTTATGGTAGAGCACTAGAGGAAGCCACAGCTGGGTTCCTCCACACGCAGAGACAGTCATCTGGCTCTCGCCGCTCTATTACACTGGCTCCACGTTCTAACAGTCTTCTCACATTCATCACGCAGGTTTCATGTGCTGGGGAGATGAAGGGGAAAATGAGCTAAACCACCATGCTTAAAATAATGGTTCACTCAAAAATGTCTGTATGCTCTTAAAAATGTGACATTTTGTTTACCAAAAAATAATATCTGCAGGTTTGGAATGACATTAGCAATATAATTTTTTGAGTGAATGTGAGTATTTTAAGAGATAGTCCACCTAAAAATGAAAATGATGTCATTACCATCATTTCATCTCAAATGTGTTTGACTTCCACATTATTATTTGTCTTAGTTTTCATTGGCATGTTCTTAAGGTGTGGTTACATTTACTTTTGTTCAGTGAATTTTCATAGTTGAATTCGAGTCATTTAGATTTCGCATCGGGTTCAAGTTGTCCATAATAATTTGCAGTGGTGACCAACAGAAAGCTGATTGGTTTGAAAGTGACTTGTGTGTGAGCTGTGCTTCATACTTCTCTATTGACAAGAATTTTCTCTATTTTTGAAATAGAAATTGCACAGGGATGAACCTTTAGTGCACCTTTTTGCACCTTTAGTTAGTGAGACATTTTGAAAAATGTATCACTACTCGAAACCAGGAAAGTTTGCATGCACATTCTTGTAAGCAAGGGAGAACTATGAGAACTAGGGTGGATGTCCCAGTTTTCACTAAATAACAACTTCAGTTTGAACTGGTTTCATACACAAAACTGCGTTGCATGAGAAACGTTGTATGAGAAACAGCATTTACTGTGAACTAAGCTGCTCTGAAAACACATTACTATAAGCTGCACACGTGTAAATGAACACAGTGCCACTCTTCACTCTAAGAGCCTCATTTGTTTATTTTGGTCACACTTTATTTTAAGGTCCAATTCTCACTATTAACACAATTAACTATGACTTTTGCCTCATAAACTCTTAATTTGTTGCTTATTAATAGTTAGTAAGGTAGTTGTTAGGTATTAGGTATGTTAGGGATGTAGAATATGGCCATGAAGAATATGTGTAAAAAGCCAATATGTTAATAATAGGCATGCTAATAAGCAACTAGTTAATAGTGAGAACCGGTCCCTATACTAAAGTGTTACCTTTATTTTAATGTTGCATTCAGTTTAAGTAATTATTAGCCTTATTATCAATTCACAAACCCCTTGCAGTCCCTCATCCTGTTTGGGTGTAACTCTACTTTAAATCACATGCATACTGTACAGTTTATGTTCAGCTAGCTTGTTGACAGCGAGAATTTTAGGGTCATCAACAGGTTCTTCCAAGTCTTCTGTTGCCAAGAGGTCACAAACACCAGGACTGATGCATTTTGGTCTCTGTTCTGGGCATTTCATTTTGATAGTGATTGTTGTTGTGGTTTACCTCTTGGTAATTTGTTCACTACACTCTCCACTAGCATTTTAGCACAAACTGACCCTTACATTCTATTAATTAAAATTAGCATTCATCCCCTTAGCATTGACTTGTTACGTCAGATAGAATCAACTTTGTGTCAGCATGCAGGCCTGAGGGTCTCGGGACCTAACGAGCCCAAGATCTTAATTAGGGACAGAAGAACTGAAGGGGAGTGGGGAGGGGGGCAGAGGGCCAGAGAGGGTCCTGCTGGGATGAGCATGGCCACGGGGCTGGCGGTATTTATACTTCACGCACCTATGGTACACACGGTGTGGGTGAGACCAGAATGGAACTGGACCCAGGCAGCGCCTCACACCCCAGCCATCACAAGCACTATCAGTCCAGATGGGAGGACAGAGAGGGAGGACAAGATAGAAAGCGAGAGGGGGAGAGAACGATGGGAGGACATAGAAAATGAGAACAAAAGAGAAAACACTGGGGACAGAGAGGAAATGAGAGAGAATTCAAGAGACAAACTGAGGAAATGGACCAACGGTTGCTGGTGTGGAATAAAATAAAGTGTCTATTGATATCAGTGTGGCTAGACAGAGGAAACAAATGTTTGAGCTACTTCCTTCATTAGTGGCGTGTTGATGAATTTATATGTATTTACAGTAGTTATTCTTGTTTTATTATTATTAATAATACTGTACTAACCTTAAGAAGTTTGTTTTGCTGCATTTCAAAGAAGTTTCTTATGTTCACCAAGGCTGCATTTGAAAATGCAAAACTGTAATATTGTGAAATATAATAAAAAATGTTATAAACGTTTTCTATTTTAATATATTTTGAAATGATTTTTTTGTAAATGTTGTTATAAATGTGTATATATGTTAAATGGCAAAGCAAAATTTTTCAGTAGTAAGCACGACATTACTCTTTAGAAATCTTTTTTTTTTTCTGGCTTGTTTGCCATTCATTTTGCTACAGCAACATTTCATTTCTCTTTGTATCCCTATCTGTGACTGTGACTGAGGCCTTTAATGTGTTCTTGTCATTTCATCTTTTTACATGCGCATGTGAGTGTTAACTCTGAATATGACAAATCCTTTTGCCCCAGCTGAGTGGCTCTCGGCTCAGGCAGTAGGATAGCTGGTGATGTGGGTTCTTCCAACAGGAGTAGACGGGCCAGATGAAGCGGGGAATATGAGCCCAGGACCTGAAAAGACATGTGTCAGTAACACGGGGGCTGACGTGGTCCAACACCCTCTGGTCCGGTAGATGTTAAGCCTCTATGAAGGTCTCAACCTGAATGAATGCGGCTGGATCGAGGCTGAGGGATCTTTAGACGTTGCAGCTGATAGCAGAAGACATCTCCAGATCTGCCCTGCTGGTGTCTTCCCGACTCAATCAGGCATGTAGGAAACACAATTGTGGCAGGGTTTGGTGTGGAAGTGTGTATTCAGAGCAAGGAAATCTGACGTTTTAATCCTCCAATTTCTTATGAACTCTCGCACCCTTCACCAACAGTCTCTTTTTTGGCACACTTTAATTATATTTCCTGTTTCATTTCATATCACTCCTTCCTGCCCTCGCTTGTGACTCATTCTGTCCTGTTTTATGAATTTTATGCTCCTAGTTTACGTTATTTTCTAATTAAACACAACGTTCATTACATATTACATTTTCAGCATGACAATTAAAGTTAAAATATCTAACAGTACAATAACATTCCATTATGACCAATGCAAATAGGTATTTCAGTTAAAAATAGTTATCATTCTCACATGCTGCTGTTATTTCTAAATTGTTTTTGTACACTAAAATTGTCTTTGTAACAATTTTAACTCAGAAATTGCTAGGACATTTCACAGTTTCATAGAAACTGCAAGTAACTATGGAAGCTAGTTTCCGTCTCAATCAAAAAATAAAAAAAGGTTATTGCGATTTTTTCCTTTATTTTTTTGAGTTTACATCTCACAAATCGCAACTTTTTATTTCACAATTCTGACTTTTTTTATGCAGTCACGAGTTTATATCTCACAATTAGGGCTGGGTAGTAACTGATTACATGTAATTTGGATTATGTAATCAGATTCCAAAAATTAAGTACTTGTAATTAGGGTATACATTTTAAAATACTCATAATCTGACTACAGTTACTTTTTTATGGATTATATGATTACATATTATTTACGCAATGGCAGTAAATGATTCATAATTTATTGACTCCCTAATTCTTCTTTTTTCCTCTTTTAAATTTTGTTTTCTGTGTGCCACATTCAGCTTTGATTATATTTACAAAGACAGATAGACAGAAAGAAAGAAATATTTCAAGGAATATATTTTCAATATGGTATGTTTAATCGTAAATTTAAAACAAGTTTAATAAAAAAAAGTAATCTAAAAGTAATCTAAAAGTAGTCAGAATACATTACTTAAAATGAGTAACCTAGATTACGTTACTAACAAGTGTTCATCATGTAATCTGTAATCAGTAACAAACTACAATTTGTAAGTAATCTACCCAGCACTGCTCACAATTCAGACTTCTCTTCTCAGAATTGCAAGTTTATATCCAAATTGTGAGATAAAAAGTTGCAATTACCTTTTTTTTTTAATCCTGTGGCAGGAAGTAACATATTAAATTAAACGTGAAATATTGAAAGTATAGAAAGATTGTATTTTGTATTGTAAAAATTGTTTTCTTTTTTAAAACATGTAATAATATGTATATGTGTATTTACATGTGTATGTATATATACTGATTTGTCCAGTTGGATTTTTGGAATGAGGAGGTTATAGTTTAATAGTTATTGCTGATTAACAGTTATTGTATGCATGAATTTAAAACAATTAGTAATATGTTGCCCCACCAAAGGCTGATCAGTTGTATACAATAGGTAATGACAGAGATGAAACATTGCCTGTTCATTCAGTCATTTTGAAGTTTCATTCGTCAATAAACAACTATGGAAAGCGGGGGAAGACACGCTGGGGGGTTGCAATCATTCTAGAGACACCACTTGGCTCCACTTGGGTGGAGAAAAAACACCTTTTGTGGTGACAGAACCAGTAACCCCCACAATAACACATCCATTACCCCCTTATTCAGTGTTTCCACAGAACGCACCCACACTTAATGTTAGTAACTGACCAGCACCACCTTTGTAGGTCCATTTAAACAACGAGCAGATTAGAGATTATTGAAGTTTTATAAAGTCAACTGAAGTGCATTATAAGCCTTCATGTGCTTGTCATTGACTGACAGATGGGAAGTAAATCAGATGAAAATATTAGCTTTCACGCAGAGGTGTGTAAAGAGGGTGTGAAAAATGGAAGGAAATGTAAGATTGATAGATAAGTAAGAAAAACTAAGAGCTAAAAATATGTTACATGGTCGATTTGAATATTATATGACAGACATTAAAGCACAGAAAGCATAGATCGATCTATCTCTCTATCTATCTATCTATCTATCTATCTAATCATCTTATTGAATTAAATATTGAATGTACACACACACACACACACACACACACACACACACACACTTAATAAAATACTATTTCTTGTTTTCTATTTTCAAAAATTGTGCGTTTTTTCTTTTAGGTAGGGTTTGCGTTATGGTTCATTTGTATTTTTTTCAAATACATAAGTAAAAGTGTGTGTGTGTGTGTGTGTGTCTGACCTGTGTTACTGCCCGAATGGCTGCTATAGGACCTCCTGTTTGCCAGCCAGAATATAAGTGCTCTAATTGCTCAGAAAATTACATCCAATGCTGATTGCAAGTGACATGGCCTGGCGGTAGAGTGACATTGTGATGCCTCCTATCTTCCCTCCCTCTGTTTCTCCTCTCCTTCTCCAGATCCCTTTCCTATACCTTGTCATTCCCTGGTGACCGCAGCAATGCCCCTGGTGACCGCCTGCTGCCCTCTTCTTGTTGAAGCTGTCGAGTGCTGAGATGTCCCAAAGTTCAATCTTGTCATGCTCAGGCATCGCTTTCTGCCACCCTCTATCCATCAACCGAACTGTTTGTGAACCAGTATGATATGTGTGTGCCTGTGTGTAACCACGTTTATGTGTATGTGATGCGTTCACTGCTCCTTCATTCCTGAACACATCATCCCAGCTGCTTCACCCACCTGATTTTTTACTTGCATCTCTGTGTGAATGAATTTTAAACACTGAATGTGTCCAGTAAGGGTCAATTTAATTGATTCAGTTCATCACAATGAATCATGAATCACAATTGCAAGCTGAAATGATCTGAAAATGACCCTCTCAACCCTGTAAGGATATTTAGGTGGATTTATGTGGATTGTGTGTGTGTGCTTGTGTCTATGCGGAGGTTTTGCATGTGTATGTATCTGCACCGGCCCCTGCGGGCTGGAACGTGTCACCCCTTTGTCTCGTCACTGCTAATATGAACTTGAGCATCCAGGCGTGGAGCTGTGACAGATCGGCAGACAGCCCTGCCCCCTCACGCCTCCGCTCCCAGCATCCCTCCATCCCTGCTACCTCTAGCTCTCTTAATCTTAAATTAATTTCAGGTCAAAAATGAACCCTGGAACCAGGCTATGATACCTCACCTGCCCACTGGGGATCACTGGAAGGAAGTGTAACGTCAGATTAACAAGATAGCACATTGTTGACAAGTGTGGGGATTATTTACAGCTGCGAGTCGCTTTATCGCCACATACGACTACATTTTTCGATCTTTTAGAGAGTCTGCGTGCACCACGATGTGATTAATAAACAAACCTGTGAATTGCATGTGTGGCACTGTCAGCAAATGCAAAATATTTGTGGCCTTTAAAAGTGACTCCCGATGCGTTAGGTCAAATGGTGTTGGAAGATGATGTTATTTGACGTTTTTCCACTCTTGACCTTTCCACTAATGTTACGGGAGATCTGTGGAGTGTTTCTGCTCAGTAGCAGTTCACAATCAGGCCTAGCATGCTGAGATCAGGGTCACTAACCTCACTGGCAGGTACTTAACCTTTTCACACCACTGATTCAAACACCATGAACTCTGATTTGGAGTACATAGATTTTAAAAGTGCTATAGCATTTTCACACAATTATTTATGAAGTTAATTATTTGCAGAAGTAAATCAATACAGGTTTTAAAGTTTATATAATTTTTTTTATTCAGTTAATTTTATTTTAATTTTATTCTTCAGTGGTAAACTGTTAAATATGGAGCCCAAATGTGACATGCAGAAAAAAAAGTAGTAAATAGTTCCCATTACTTATTAACTCAAGACTGTTTAATTAAATTGTGGCCATGTTGTATACATTTTTTCTCTCGTTTTACTTAAATTATGGCCACGATTAAATTAAAATTATAACTGCAGAGTGAATTAGTACAATTAAACTGAAGGAACAAATTAATAAAACATGGCCACAAGTTAATAAGTAGTGGGAATAAATTCTTAATTTGTGTCCACGAGAGCTGGAATTCGCATAACGTCACGTCCTATTGACCTCTTAACTAAATTTAAAGAATAAACTTTAAAACAGAAAAGTGGAGTACATGGTATATTTCCACCATATTTAGATTTTTTTTTTTAACATTTGTTATGTATTTATTATTTTTTAAAACAAAAGCCATAGAATATGACAAGATATATAGTTGTGATGTCTATGTGAAAATTCTTAGGTGAAAAAAAAATTGTACCGACACCTAGAGGTGTGCATGAATTGTCATGCATTTATTCATTTATTTATTTATTTATTTTGTAGAAATCATCTTCTTAGTAGTCAGACATGATTAATTTATTCAACAAACCAAAGTGTCCACTAATAGGGGGTTACAAACATTTAACTAAGCAGTGTTTTGCTGGTCACGTGATCTCAAACCACAAAGCGACCTGCTCCGTTAGACTAAAATAGCTGTTGTTAGGCGCCTTATATGACTGGATGTCATGTGAATGCATAAGATCTTAAACATATTTTTAATACATATTTTCATTAATTTGTGTTTTTTTTTCATGGGGGGAAATATTTGATGATAGAACAAAAAAATAGTTATGTGGCATAATGCATGCGTTTTACGTAGAAATGTAAAAGACACAAATGCAATCCCATGTCTCTAGAATCTTACAATTTGATTGTACCAAAATTGTTGGTAACACTTTATTATAAGGACCAATTCTCTAAGTTGTTTGTTTGTTTATTTCTTAATGCCATTCCATCTAAGGCTATATTCATGGTGAGAACCAGTCAATCCATACACAAGTCTTTGTCTTCACACACATCCGGTGACAATTTAGAGACTTAATTAACCTAACGTGCTTGTCTTTGGGCTGTAGGAGGAAACCAACCAGAGCACCCAGCATAAACCCACACAGACACAGGGAGAACATGCAAACTCCACACAGAAAGGCCTCCTTTCTCAGCCAGGGCTCGAACCGGGGACCTTCTTTCTGTGAGACAATAGTGCTAACCACCGAGCCACTGTGCTGCCCCATCCAATTCTCTAAGTAACTAGTTGCTTATTAGCACGCCAATTATTAACATATTGGTTGTTTATTCCTACTTATAAGGCACATATTCTGCATGACCGTATTCTACATACCCAATACCTAAACTTAACAACTACCTTACTAACTATTAATAAGCAGCAAATTAGGAGTTTATTGAGGCAAAAGGCATAGTTAACCCTTTAACGCGTACGATCACACCGGTGTGATCAGTCTTGGCTGGTCCCTGGAGCGTACGATCACACTGGTGTGATTAGAACGTTCAGCGAGTCACGTCATCAACTGCTGAATTCAAATCTGCTTTCGCGCGTTGGCTGGCGCGGAGCCAGATCAGAAGCGCGAGCGATTGTCATATTATCACAAATATTCAGTGTTTTCAACCATATAATGCTTATTTTAGGTTTCAGACATTAAATACACATAAATACAAGCAAAACCATACATTTATAGTTTGTAAAATACACGCTGATGTCTATGGAAGCAGCAATAATGATCCTTACAAATATAATCTGACAACATGTTTTATTGATATCGTATACAGATTGTGTAGATAACTTTAAAGTTTACTCTGCTCTTCTCCCAGTTTAACCGGAGACTTACTTTAACGTGTTTCGGGAGGAGAGGATGAATTTACATGTTGTTAATCCCACAGCTCGGATTCAGCGCGAACAAACATGGCGGCGCCCATCACCCGGTATAGATCAACTAACACGGTCATTATAAAAGTATTTAAACTACCAAATACATTTACTTGCACATATTTCAGAATCGGAATATCAGATAGTTCATAATATAGTGAGTATGTTTGTGATTATTAATAATCAAAAAAGGAAAAACGAAATAAAATCGATACATGTGTCATACAGCGCTATTGTGGCTGCTGTGTGTCACATGACAAGCATGACGCGTCACCATGGAAACAATAAGGCTATACATTCTAAAATAACGGTCGCCTAAAAAAACTCACGCTGGGGGCTCAGCTAGAATATTTTAAACTCACGTGTGAAAGGGTTAATGATTTGTTAATAGCGAGTATTTGACCTTAAAATAAAGTGTGAACAAATTGTTTATAGAAATTAATCCCATTTTGATTTTTATGTTTGTTTGTGTGTATGTGTGTGTGTTTATAGCCGCCTGACTGGGCAGTTGATGTCAAGCTGATGTGGAGTGACAGTGGGCGCCCTGTGTGGCAGGCCCAGAGTGCGGGCAACCATATTGCCTGGCTCCCCTTGGAGGTCAGATCAGCATGCCAGCCTTGCCAGAAAGTGCTAATAGGCGCAACACGTCTTACTTTCACACATTAAGGCAAGCAAAGGGTGACAGATCGGAGCTGTGATACTGCCGCACGGAAAAAAAAGGGCTGCGCCACCCGTTTGCCAAGCCGCAACAGCTAATGATGAGCGCTGCTAAGTTACGCTACATGTCCGCCCAAAACTGAGCTGAAATGCATCCTGACAGATACCGCCGCGATAGCAGTCACAAGAGCAAATGAAGCCAACTTACAAGAACACCTGGCTGATTGCTAAAAGTTTTTAAAATGAGAGAGCAATTAGAGAGAAAAATGAAATAATTCAGTTTGCAATACTGTTTTTAGCAGTCATGACTGGGGACTGTGAGTCACTCCTGTTAGTGGAAACAAACTCATGGTCACACTAACTGTAACTCTGTGCCAACTAGTGTGTCACCAACAAGGAAAGGGGGTTTGTGCAAAAACCACAGAGCTTGCAAGGTGTCACCGCAAAGCCTAATGAAAACACTATGGTTTCCACAGATATTGATTTCATCTGTGGACCAGACCTCTAATCTGCCTCAGAAACCAACGATTTAGATTAAGAAATTGTGCAGCTGACATGTTAATGTGATGAGGATGTTGTTTCTTGTTGTGTGTTTTGCGGATATTGCAAATAAGAGGCACACGTACTGCAAAATAAAATGTCTTTGATGAGGTCATATTGTTGGCAGAAAAATGGGGTGACCTGGGCAAAGGTTTGAGCATGAGGAGGTTTCTTTCATATAAGTGCATTGTGCAACATTTCCGGCATGATATGTGGAAAAAGTGATTTTCTTATTCAATATTTTTGTGTTGTTTTCCAATATAAATATCTCAATATTCTTAAATCAAGAAACATTTACTTGAGAAGAAAAATGACGTTAAGTATTTTGGAAAACAAAATAAAAATCACTTTTTGGAGAGCATTGCATAACATACTAGCTGTACACAGAATATTTTGTGTCATTTATTTTGAGCAAATCAGGAAATGGTCTTTAAAACACCCCTCTTGCCACTGTTGTGTTTAGTTGTGTAACTGAGGTCAAGGGAACCTCAGTCATGGATGAATAACTGATCCTGAAAATAACTGACTCACTTATCAATAACAGATGACTCGTCACCAATGCCACACATTATCTTTTCCTTTATACCTTTTGCTGATATTTCTTTCCACATGGGTCTCATTTCCCTGTCGCCAGGGCAGAGATGCAGAGAAGAGTGACTCGTTGGATTCATTTTAGCGTAAATCACTACAAAATACTGTAGACATCCTGACAAACACTACCCTGTTGCCCTTTCCCATTTCCCCCCTCTTACCCCTCGCCCAGGGCCTCGCTGTGCTTGCTGAAGCGTTATGTTGTAAGTGTGGTAGTGCGTGTCCCATCATCAATAGGAGTGAGTTACACAGGTCAGCAGTTCAAACGCAGGTCACAGCCTCATGCTCCGTGTCGATGCCTCGGTCTGCTCTGATTGGCTCATTTCACAAACAGATTCACTTCAGCTCCCCGCTGTTTGATCCCTGCTCTGTTTGATCCTCGAGCATACTATCAAACTCATTTTGTTTTACATTCAGGAAATATAGGCACTTACAGGGAAAATCCAATGCATTGTTGTTTCTCAACTCACTATTAACGGCAATGGTTTTGGAATTAAACATTCAACAAGCACGCATTGATGTGACTTTTGGTTTCCACATATTTTTTGGCCATGAAAAGTGTGCGCTTATGTTTTTTTGTTTTTTTTTGTCAATGGTTGATACTTATGCATGTATACGCCAATTCACAAAACAATTCTGGATTTATCCAGTTGTTCACTTTTGAGAAGTTATTTAGTGTAAGGCCTTAACAGAAGTGTGAAGATGACGGCAGCAACACGTCAGAAAAGAAATATTTGTGTTAACCACTAACGCTAAACTTTTATCACGGTCCATCAAGTTGTTTTCTCATGAACGTCAGACGAAAGGTAAAAAACGTTTTGAATGTTTTTTTTTGGGGGAAATTCTTAGCCAATACATTTCTTCCCCTGTTCTCAACAGTCAAATATTATAAGTTTAGGCGTAAATATTAGTATTAAAAATACTAAATTTTTAAAACTTTTTAGGGCAATCTTACTAACATCCCCAAAGCAATTAAAAAAAATTGTAGTTTGTGCTTATAGTGATGTTTGAAATTAATTATAAGTCATATATCAACTTGGCTTTGATTTCCCTTTGTGATTTAATTTCGATTAATACCCCTAAAACTTATATTTGACCCATATCTGCTGAAATGTTTGAGGTGGAGGCATTTGCATGTGTGATGTGTGTTTGTTTGAGTCTGTCAAGAAAGAAAAGGAAAGAGAGAGAGAGAGAGAGAGAAAAAAAAATAGAAAGAAAAGAGAGAGAGTCCTGAGCTCTTCACGGAGAACATGTGGTTTTGAGCGGATGGGCGGGCCATCCTGTGAACTTGAGAGAAGTGCATCTCTCACTAAGAGTGTATGCATGTGACAGAGAAATGACACAAAGGGTCGGAAGTGGGGTGGGGGAATTAGGGGAAAACAGATGAGAGTTTTAAAACAGCACTTTAACAAAACCATCTCTATTGTTGCTATCAGTTCAATGAATTAAAAAAGAGGGAGAGACTCTTTCTAAGATATGTGTTATGAGAGATCATCATAGAACATACGTTTGGTCAAATCAAACAAAAAACAAAAAACAAATGTCCATGCATATACTGTTTTGTTCTAATCTTAATTTCAGGTATTATTTATCAAATTTGACAAAATATAGTATTTTATTATATCAGATATCAGCTAGAGTTGCCCCAAAATTCACGTATTCCCTTATGCCACACAATAAAATGTTTGAATGTCATTGTATTAACAAAATATGAAACCAAGCAACATGCATTTCAAGCAAACTTTTCAACTAAATTGTGTGTGCTCCATACATTTGAGAAAATTTGATATTTCTGGTCAAAGATGACCAGCCTATGTTTTAAATCTCTCATTGTGCTATATTATTACCAAATCTTGGATTCAGCCTTTTTATCAAAATGTTTTCTTTCATTTAGCACATTTTTTATTTCTTCTCCAAGCTGACTGATCGTAAGCCTCATTGATCTAAGCTTATGTACCTCAGTTTTCAAGTGAAAAATAGCATCATTTGTGGATAATTTAAGCAATATTCACCAAATCAGACAAATAGACACCAAATCAGTGCATGTTCCAGTTTATTTCATAATATTTACAGAATTTTTTTTGACACAATTTGCATTCATTTTCAATGTCTTTTTTCTTTCTTTAAAGTACCTTGTTGGTATGACAAAATATCTTTACCCCCGTTAGTGTCCTCTTGGCTCTTCAACAGATTTGGCGAGTTGTCACATTGTTCCAGTGGAGGTTAGTTGTGTATGGTCAAGGAGCCATATTCACAAAGTTTTATCCCCTGAGTTATTTAAGAATATCACAAAGAAATCACACACCAAACTACAGGGCAAAAGAGAGACCGTATACTTTGAGCATCCAGAAAAGCATTCAATTTGCTAATTTGCCTTTGCATGAGAAAAAAAAACACTGTCTTGAGGAACAAGGTAACAGCAATAGCTCTATAAATAACTCCTGAGCGAATCTTTGTGAATATTGGCTGAAGTTTTACTTTGCTTCTACTCTGCATCTACCCTCTGCAAGGGTGCAAGACAAGATATATTTATATATATATATTTATATATGTTAACTCGTGGGTGATTATGCAGAAATGGATTGTCTTTACACTTTAGCTGCATCTTTCCACATCTGCACACTATTCATTAAAAAATGTTTTTCTACATGTTCCAGTTGCACCATATTTCAGTAGTGTAATATTCTTAAGTGGTACTTGGTCATCATGTGAAAAGAAATGAAAAACAAGCAGGCTGTGTCTTTGGTTGTACTGATGGCATTTCAGTTTATCCACACTTGTATTTCATGGTATATTGAATGGTGACATCATAGACAATTCATATATTTACAACATCTGGGATGGTATTTTCCAGAATTTTAGAAATTACCACATAAAATTAGATGACCAGTTGAATGAAACCTCCACCTGGTTATTTGATAGACAGCATACAGCTTCTTATTTTGCACTTCGCTATATTTGACTTCGTAATTTCGCACATGTGCACCAGCGATGACTTCTTTGTGCTACTTTCCCAGTTTAGTTCTTCAGTATTTGGGTTAGTAGCAGATCCAGTGCCCTCATTTTCACAAAGTCTGCAGAATCAGGGAAAGTAGCAAGAAAGCAGACTTTATAACATATAGTATAAGGTACACCTGGAAGAATAGGGAAGAGTAAGATAATCAAACACTAACTAAACACACTCAAATGAGTGCTGTATCGTTTGGATCACAGCAATACAAAACTTGAATTAGCAGTTCCAGTAGTTTTCTTGTAATCTTCAGCAATCCATTTGCTCTTATCCAAGCTTGAAAAATGCATATCTATATTATACAGGTTAATACATATAATTGGCTTTAAATACAGGTATACATTTACAGTACATTAAAAAAGTTTGAACTGATAAAACAGATTGCGCTCTGTGATGTGATCAGAAGAACAAATATATTTTGTTAAAGCAGTTTTTCTTAAGTAATTACATCAAAAACCATCCACTGTCTTAAGTGTACTATGGAAATCACAGTATTACTGTCTTGAGAAACAACAGTAACTGGTGTTTTGTCAGTGGTTGGTTAGAAGCTGTGCTGCTGAAACTGATATTACGTATATTATGAGAGAAATTCAACTTTAAGAATATTTTTAAGAAAAAATCTTCCCTTTTGTACAGCCAAACACCCCGGAAGACAAACAAAATAGATACGATTGTGAATTTACAGATAATTACAAAGAATTCAGTTTTGTTAAAGGGAAGTCCTGCCAAACTAAGATATATTTAAGGGTAAGACCCTGGAGTATTCAAAAATAAATTATATCTGTAAGGTTTTACTTTTTTGCCTCAGTGTTAGTAATATTGATAAAGGTAAACTGGATATTAAGTGCTTATATAAAGTGCTGAAATTCAAATGATGCAACCATTGGCCATATGTCTAATATTCCCTCAAACTCATCCTGTATAGCACCCTCATAACTACCCAGTTCTCCAAAAAATGGCCACAAAGCACGTTCTGTGACCACACTGAAGTGTAAATAATGCAAATAATCAAGGGAACTGTAGTTAAAAGCTAAAATGAGAGCCTTAATATTGCAATATGCTCAGTCAGTTTGGTTTAGTGTGTGTAATTACTGATAAACAGTGTTTAAAATAGAAAGTTACCATTTTTCAAGAAATATGTGTTGAAAAGAAGTGATAAATAGATATATAAGCCGCTCATGGCACATCAGAGTTTTGCAGGCAATCACAGATCTCCGTTTCACTGATCAAATTGGGAGACTGGCCACAGGTGCATCGCCTACATTCTGTCTGAAGGCAACCGGCTAAAAATACCGGGAGCAAAGAATGAATGTAACTGTGGAACAACAGAAGGTCATGGCGTGGCTGTGGGTGTCAGATCTTGCTGTTCTCCAGGTGCGAGTCAATGTGCTTGATCAAGGCATCATCAGGGTAACCAACAGGGAAGATTAGCTGACATAGCGGGCAGCTCCTGATGTCACCCTCCTCCTCCGTCTCCATCCACAGCTGTAAAGGGCACAGTGATATGTTTGACATCCATAATGTTTAAATTCATGTTTTAAAATATAGCAGACACAATAAAGGTAAAATGTGCATTTTATGGAATTTAAACTTAAATAAAATACAATAAACTTTTCCTTTTCCAGCTTGATTGGCCCAGACAGCTATAAGTAAGTTTGAATATGGATTTCTCTGACATCTTTAAACACTGTGTCTCCATGGTGCTTTCAAAATATTTCTGTGTTTGTTAGAGTAGCCAGACGCAGCAACGGTGGCTCAACCAATGGAGTGAGTTTGGGGGCGAGGTTAGTTTGTACAGCCAATAACAGACCACGGTTGTGCATTAGGAATCTCCCTTTCAAGTCATAAGTCCTCATTTAAATTTAATTGGCCAAACTCTACAGGAAGTTGAGGAACTTTAAGACTTTTATACATTAAGACATGGCTTTGTCAAGCCACCATTTCAAGATTGACTTTTGACCTTTTTTAGTTAAAAACTTTCTCAATTTAATTCTGAATGCTGCACAAGTTTGAGGAATCCAGTCTGAAAACATTAATTTGTAATTATATTTGGTAACACAAATGGTGCAGAAATTACACATTTCACCTTTATGTTATATTCTCAACATAGGTTCATTAGAAAAATGTGCCTCTACCTACATTTTCATAAAAACTCCAAAAACTCCTTTATACAATTCACTGCAGCTTTCAGCTCAAATGAACACTAGTGGCGGTAAAACACCAACAACTTTTACTCCTTTTCACACAGATTATGATTACAGGGGCAGATTATCAATTAATAAATACTTTTTTGTCTTTACTTTTTGTTACACTTTTACAATAATGCATGATTCGTAAACTGATATGTTTTGACATTAGCATCACATGGCTTTTCTGATGTAGTAAACTTGCTCGGTAGCTCACCTGGTACAGCATTTACTTTCAATATGGAGTGTTTGGGGTACGAGTCAGACTCATGTTCATCTGTTTTGGATAAAACTTAACATGCTTGTACACAACTCACTATACATTTCATTTTGAAAGTGTCACGAAACGAGCCGGAAGCAATGTAACATAATTTTGCAGAAATGTCATCACAGGCACATTTTTTCCATTAGCCTAGGTGGGTTATTCTGGCCACTGAATGTGATTTGTTACTCACATTGATGGATGGCCAAGACTGGGCGTGCTCTGCGTGCAGGTATCCAGGTGGGTGACAGCTTAGGGTGTTGGGACGGGAAGGAATGGGGAAAGCAGAACAAGAGGCGGGGCCTCTGGAGCTCGATGAGGGGCTCGACACCCCCAGTGTTCGCGGAGGACTGATGGGATGAGGGCAGGACCACTCCTCCTCATCCTCTGAAGACTGTGGAGGCTGTGGGGATGTATGCAGAGGTGTTGGGCTGGGCTGAGGCTCGAAATGCAAATGGGACACATCCGAGTGGTGGAAAGACAGCTCCCTGGACAGCCGTGGAGATTCAGCCAAACCCCCATCACCTCCAACCCCGGACTGAGAGCCCTGTCTTTGAACTAACATGTGCTGGCTTCCTCCATGTTGTTGTTGTTGTTTCTGCTGCTGCTGTTGCTGCTGCTGCTTGTGGTAGCTGTCGACATATGGTCGAGGTTTCGGCAAAGTGGACACCGGGTCCAGGGTGAACCGTGGGGGCCGTTGATAAGCCGACGGATCGGCTACTTCAGAGTAACTGCGTCTTCCTTGGAAACTGGCCCTCAAGTGGTGTGAAGTGGGCCTGCAGGAATAGGATGCGGGGCCGTCGCTGAGCTCAGGCAGAGGCGAGCGACGGTGCATGTCTGGAGAGAGACGCTGCAGCACAGGAGAGCGCCGCTGGGGAACAGGCGAATGACGCTGTTGGATGGGGGAATGGCGCTGTTGGATTGGGGAATGACGCTGAGGAACAGGAGAATGCCTCTGGTGAGGGACAGGAGAATGGCGCTGAACTAGAAAATAAACACAGGACATTGAAAAAGTGAAAATTCTGCAGAATGAATATAAGACTTGATACATGTTTAAACAAACAAAATGCTTGAGATCAGTGTTGATCTTTTCAACAAAATTACTGATGATATTGCTCTTTAAAGTAATTTTATTTAAATGATTTTAAATCATGGCCACGAATTAAGAATTAGAATTAACAAATTCTACTTTGTGTCCACAGTAAATATATTTTTTGGGCTCTGTACATCGCAAATTTAACAAAAAGTTTTTTTCATCAACTGCAACAAAGACAAGACAAATAATGCATAACGATACAATTTCATTTAAAATACTGTCGATTAAAAATATGCCACCACAAGATATTAACATGCATTGATACATACATACACACAACATGAACAAAATCACATGCAACAGAACTAAGTTATGAGTTAGTCATAAAAGTGTAAGACAGATATGCTCTATGTAAAACATGGGCAATGACATGTAGTTTCTGTTCAGTTTATATGCTAAATTCATAAATAAAATGTTTGAATATTTGATTTTATTAAAGGTAACATGGTTCATTTTATTACCGGAAGTATATCTGAAAAGGTGGTGTAAAGAGCACAGTCCCTAATGGACAGATAGACGTCTGTAATGACTTCCTCTTTCCCCTCACATTTCCTCTTTGAGATATTTTCATATTGTTTTCCTGTGCATTCACCTCAGCACCTGTGGTAGGCTACTTCTACACAACTTTTTGACTAGCAACGGACACACAAGATCCTGTAGAGAAGATGCATCTGTCTCTCAAGAGTAAGTCTAATGTGCATATACTGAGCTTCCTGCAATCGTGAGATTGCAATCAGCTATTTAGAGAAATCAGTCCTTCTATCTATGAATCAGTAGGGTTTTTTTCCCCTCCATCTCTGCTTCTGTTTTTTGGTCTGGTTTCCTATATCAAATGGGTTGTGTGGTTGAGAGCAGAGGTGCTAAAAAGATAAGGGCGAGTTGTTTATGTTCTCAAACTCTTAAGAGGCACTCAACGCAAGAGGCGATCAGAACATGTCAGCAAAAACATTCCTTGTGGAATTTAACCAGACAGCAAACAAGCATGCAGTGCTAAAAAAAGCGCCTGTGCACACCCACAGTACTGAATTTTGATGACTTTGACAAATTGGTTTTATTACAAAAGAGGTTCATTAAAGCATGAAAATATGATTATTACCTAAACCCAAAGGACTTCATTGAGTGCCACGAATCCAACAGTTAAGGCATTAGAATATAAAGTAATACTATTTAATGAAACTAAATAGTGATTTCCTCATTTCCAGCCATTTGAAATGGGCTTTATCCAATTTTTGGAGCTTGCACCTAATTAAGCCAGTTAATTCATTCTATAGCAGACTCAGTAAACTATTTCACTGGTTGAATCCTGTATCAATGTCACTGAGCTCTTTCGACTATACAAACCGGTAATTAGAAGATGTCTATATACTTTTAGACATATAGTGTATGTTCACGACTCTGTAACGTGTAATTATAGATGTTAAAATATATATGTCTCTAACTGAATGTATAATATGGATGACATATGGAGATCCTCGTCCTTGTACCTGGGCTTGCCGGCTCCTGTGAGGCTTTTCGCAATATCTCTGTCTGTTTTGAGGTCAGAGCCTGTAGCTTGCCCAACTCCTCTGTTAGTTCAGTATAGGCCAAAGCCAGATTTACTCTGTAGAGAGAGCAGGAGAAAGAGAAAGTCAGAAAGAGAGATACAGTTAGAGGGAATTAACTAAACCATTTTAGTCTCATAACCACCTGAAATCAAGTTTAACCAAATGCATTGAAATAGCACTGCATCGTGAGTACTTAAATTGGTAACACTTTAGAATACTGTTCCTTCATTAATGAATAACTACACAGGAACAAGTGACTAATGCACTATTAACATTGTAGTAACTACTATTACCT
>JAFVLL020017710.1:0-22313 GCA_021397915.2 Tor tambroides | reverse complement strand
GGTAATAATACTGTAAATGAAAATACGGTAATGATACTGTAAATGAAAATACAGTAATGATACTGTAAATGTAAATACGGTAATAATACTGTAAATGAAAATACAGTAATAATACTGTAAACCTTTTTACAGTATTTTACTGGCATCCAGCTGCCAGTAAGTTACTGTAAAATTTACAGTAATCTTTTTACAGTGTAGATTTCCAGACCATCTTAGGTTTTTCTGATCTTGTGATCTTTAAATTTGTTTATCTGGATGTAATCGGGTGTCAAATTAGGTGAATGACGCTGATGGTGTGAGTATTACTAGTAAATTAGACTGTTCTTCATTTTTTTGAACTAAATGTGAGTGTTGTCATCAGGATTTTAAAGTTTACCTCTGCATACTGTCCCAATTGAAAAGAACTCGTTCATATTATTATGATATTTTGGTGCTGAGATATGGCAGGTGACTCCAGAGGCTTCAAGACCATCAGAGATGCTGAAAATGCTGAAAAGTCTTGGGCAGAAGAAGAAGTATTACTTTTAAGAATTAGTTCTGTAGTCTTTGTTGGTGGCAGCTACATAATGAAAAGCTGCAAAGTGCTTGTGCCCTCTTGTGGTAATCAGGAGAAATGATCACTTGGATGCAAATGGCATGTTTAAATTTATTATTTTGTTTTCTGTGCCATGTAATTTTCAGCCAATGGAAGTTTTTGCCTTGTTAGGTTCCAGGTTTTTTTTTTTTTCTTTTCTTTTTTTTCTTCTTGTAAATGTATTTAAATATTTAAACCAAGTATCACTGCTGTAGACATTGCGGCATAGACTGTAGTAACCTGTTTTGTATTTTTAACACTTAAAGTTTTTGATTTAAAACTTATATCTGATTTAAAGAAAGCAAATGGAATGTTTATTAAGGTAATAAAAAATAATCACGTCTGTAAACCTTTGCATCTTTCCACACAGTCAGTTTAAAAATGTATCTCGTAAAATATGGTTGCTTCAGTTTGTGGCTTGGAAAAAGCAATAAACTGGATTTTTTTATTATTATTATTATTTTAATAAGTCAATGCCTATTAGTTCTAACTCTGTTTCTTTTTATTAGTGTGAGTTTGCATGCTTTCCAGTAGGTGGTGCTGCAGCACAAGATGACATTTCGTGCACAACCTGACAGACAAAACATATGATCAGACATTATCTTGGATGTTTACCACTGAAGTAATGCTGTATATAACAATCAACCATTTATACATAATAAATTGTTGAATTTCATTACATTTGTCCTCTATCTGTCATTGTCAAAATAGTCTTTGATTTAATGTGCAATGATGTTTCACTGAGTCTAAGAATTAATTTGGGTTTAATTTGAAGTATAGTTTTCATCACTGCATTATATTTCTTAGCCAGTTTCATTCCACAGAAACAAAAACAGATGTATCGCCTTTATAATGTTAGGTCTAACTAACCCTCTGCTGTATTGCACACAAAAGATCACACATACAGTAGCAGACTTGTTACCCGATTTTTACCGCTTTCATCAGTGATACCATTTATACTGCTGTAATATCTCTGAATATTGGATCATTCTCTCTTTTTGCACTCAGCGTGAGAGCATTAGGTCATTATTTGCCACCTGACTGAATCATCTTACTCTGATCTTGGTGATGCCGTCACTGTTGCTACAGCAACATGTTCTCATTGGTATGTGTAAATGATACATTAAAGTGAGATGCTAAACTGCATTCTCATTCATGCAGCTGTATGAATCATTGATCACTGACCTTTAGAAAACACGGTTTGAGACTGATTAAATTGGCTCTTACATCTGAGCCTTGAATTATTGACTTTAGATGAATGGATTATTTTATTCAGCCTGTTTCAGCCCAATTTATTTATTTAGCCTAATATCTTTACAACTTAGGCTATGTAGTTTGTATTTAATTTTGAAAATACATCTATTTACAAGCTGCATGATATATATATATTTTTTTTTTCAGTTATATTGGAAATTTGTGAAATTGAATATATTTATCTGTATTAGGACCTCGGAAAAATTTTATGTACTGTACATATACATATATAATATACATATAACAGTTTGGGGTCAGTAAGATAATAGTTAATGCTTTTACTCAACAAGGACGCATTCAATTGATCAAAAGTAAAGACATTTATAATGTTACAAAAGATTTCTATGCCAAATAAATGCTGCACTTGTTTTATTCATCAAAGAAATCTGAAATATAAAATAAGTAAGCAAGTTTTTAACATTGATAATAATAAAACATGTTTCTTTAGCAGCAAATCGACATATTAGAATGATTTCTGACAGATTATTTTACACTTTAGACTGGGGTAATGATGCTCAAATCTCAGCTTTGCCATCACAGGAATTAAGTACATACACTGAAATGTATTAAAATAGAAAATAGTTCTTTTAAAATGTAATAATATTTCACAATATTCCTGTTAGGGGTCGACCGATGTGTGATTTTCAGGGCTGATGCCGATACCGATTATTACAGATCAAGTAGACTGATAGTCGATATTTTAACCGATATATATGTCTGGTTTAAAAATGAAAATTAATGTCAAAATTAAGAATAACAAGACCTCTGTCAAAAACTTTCTTTAAATGTTTTTAAATTATTTTATCGGCAAATCGGTTTTGAAAATGGCCGATACGATAACCATAAAAATGCTTAATATTGGCACCGATAATCGTTCAACCCCTAATTCCTGTATTTACTCTATTTTTGATCAAATAAATGTAGCCTTGGTAAGCATAAGAGACTTTAAAAACATTCAAATTTTACCAACTTCTCACTTTTGAACGGAAGTGTATTTTGGAATGTACTGATATTTAGGTGAATAATAAGTCTACCTCTGCTGATTCTGTAGGTGACATGCCTTCAGGACTTCTTTGGCGAAGATGATATATTTATTGCCTGCGGCCCAGAGAAGTTCCGCTACCAGGATGACTTCCTGTTGGATGAGAGTGGTAAGATAATAGATAATGTGTCCATCTCTTTTTAAAGTGTGACTGTTTTCCTAGGACCAACAACAGCTGTGCCACAGACCTCAATTACATGCCCAAACTTCTGTAATTGTCAGTTTAAATCAAATGATATTAGGTTGCAATAACTATTAAAAGTTTGTCCTTCACATTCTGTTGTAGAAATTAATAAATAGACTTAGAAATTTAAATAAGCTGTTCTGACAAATAAACAGCTTGTCTAATATTGTATTATTTGAGAGCTGGGATTTTAATTTTGATAATAAGCTCTTCCCCTAGTGTTTGTTTTAATTAATTAGCTGTAGCATTTGTTTCCAGCTGTCTGTGTCAGTGTTGTCATCTATTTTAAAGCTTTACTGACATTAACAGCAAATGTGTTTTCCATTTTAAAATGCTGCTTTTTGTAAAAAAAAAAAAAAAAACATATTGAGGTAAAATGTTTATTTAGCAGTACCATTAGTTAATGATATTTGTAACTAATATTATCACATTAGTTGATTACTATCCACTTTTATTAAACAAAACTAATTGCTGTTGACATTTACTATGCAGAATCATGCACCAGACTATGAGCTATTTTAAAATCCTATTGATAGACATATTGACTCTGTGCATGTGGTCCGAGAGCAAACCAGCCTGTCAGATCTCTTCTGATCAGACCTCCAGTATGTCAGACTGACATGTTTGGGTCAAACTGAGGTTGCGGTAGATTGATTGGCGGTGACATCAGGTCGTCCACACGGATGAGATGTTCTTCAGTGTGCTTTACAGAGACAGGAGGCTCATAGTGTAGAGTTGAATGGGAGAAAGATTTGCTGAGGCCTCTGAAGTAAAAGCAGACTGAATTCAGATGTTTTTGTCTTTTGCTGCTTTCTCAGAATGCAGGGTGGTGAAGTCGCAGTCCTATGGCCGTATTTCTTCCATGCAGGGCCGCTGTTCTCCCCGCAGCGGTGGACCGTCAAGAAGGAGCAAGTCCCCTGGTTCCAGCAGCTCAGGTATGGGTCTTTACAGCAGACTGATATTTAATCTAATCATGCTTAAAAAAGCATTCCTGTAGCTGTAAACTGTAGGTTGGGTATAGTAGGCTGACACTCATGCATGCAGGAGTGACTCATGAAATCTAAACTGGGTGCTTGTTAGTTGATTCATTGCAGTCGCAGAATTCAAAGTTGTACATTTTTAACCATGGATGAGTGTGGAGTGTTGCAGTTTGTAGACTTAATTATCTTCATATCTCTTCGATTCTCAGAAGATGTGTTGGAGGAGTAATGTCCCAAATTAGGGAGCTAATTTAGCTGACACCTGTCACACATTCTCAATCTCTCCATCTCTAATGAGCTCCTGTGGCAGTTAACAGATTCATTTAATGGGATGTTGCAGTGTTCAAGTCACTGTGATGCCTGTGTTTGGTGTTGATGTAGTCTAATTGTCTGCTAAGCTGGAACTTTTCGCAGAGTTCTGGTAATGACAAAACTAAGTTTTACATCAGTGGGTGATTAGATGAATGGATTAAGATAGTGTATAATTAATTTTTAGCTCACCCAGTACTGAATGGTTTCATTTGCTACCTTCAAGCAGACTCTAAAACCACTAACAGTCAAACCATTTTTAGAATAGTAAAAATATTCTATTCTATTCTATTCTTTATTACAATCCATTATTCTCAATTGTTCTTTTCTCTTTTGTTCTGTTCTATTCAGTTTTAATCTGTTATGTTCTCCTTTATTCTTTCTATTCTATTCTTATTATGATCCATTCTATTGTTTTCTTCAAGTTCATTCTGTCCTATTATATTTTTATTCTATATTGTCTTATTCTATTCTTATATTCTTATTATTCAGTCTGTTATGTTCTCTTCTATGTTGTTCCACCCGATTCAATTCTAATCTATTCTATTCTGTTCTGTTCTGTTGTTAAATGTTTTCATCTGTTGATCTCCTTTATTCTGTTCTTCTTTAATCTATTCTATTTTATTCTATTCTATTCTATTCTATTCTGTTCTGTTCTGTTGTTAAATGTTTTCATCTGTTGATCTCCTTTATTCTGTTCTCCTTTATTCTATTCTATTCTATTCTATTCTATTCTTATTATGATTCATTATGTTGTATTCTTCTACTTCATTCTGTCCTATTCTATTTTATTCTATTCTGTTGTTTCAATTCTATTCTATTCTCCTCTGTTCTCCTATATTCTGTCTGTTCTATTCTATTCTATTCTTTTTTGTGATGATCCTGTTATCTACGGCTGTTCTATTCTGTTCTATTCTATTCTGATGTTTTAATCTGTTATGTTTTGCTCTATTTTGTTCTTCTATATTCCACTCTCCTCCATTCTATTCTACTCTACTCTACTCTTATTATTATACAAATATACATGTTGTTCTGTTCTATTTTATTTTATTTTATTCTATTCTATTCTATTCTATTCTATTCTTATTATGATCCATTTTATGTTCTCCTCTGTTTTTTTTCTTCTGTTATGTTCTCCTTTATTCTATTCTGTTCTATTCTATTCATGTTTTCCTCTTATAGGAGCATGGTGTTTAGCTAGTTTATCAGGCAATTGGCTAGATGAAATTGCACTCTAACTATTTTAAAACCTAACTGGCCTGCATCTTAGACCACCTTAGACCGCTTTTTTTTTCAGCAGGGTTCTGGATGCTTCACTGTTTATGACACACTGGCACAATTTTGCAGTGTTACTCTACACATGCAATGTTCTGACAGCAGTGTAGTCACAGTGTTTTTGTGACAAACCGTACATGCAGTTCTTGGCTTATTTTGATGGTGTGGCTCATTTCTCTACTAATGAGTGTTGTCTGTTTAAATAGAGGCCTATATTGTTTGTAGCAAACCAGATTGTTTGTAGCTATTTCTAACTGAACAAAAACTGCACAAAATGTTATCCTGAACATCCGATTGATCTAGGTTTAATTATTTTTCCTGGAATAGATCATGAATCATCACTTCCTGATGTTGATGTTCCAGGCAAACACCAGGCTTTCATCAGGTCAGGCTTTCATCACTCAGTAAGCTGTAGAGAGACATGTAAAAAACAACAACAAAAACAGAACAATTATTGTGCTTCAGGTTGGGCCTGTTCTTCAAATTTTGTATTCCGGCCAGGTACAAAATGAGTCCTCGGAACCGTCTTGCTGTGTGTGCTGTTTTGTAATGAGCTGGTACTGAGTATCAACCTCAAATGGTTGACACAGTGTGGAAACGACACAGGTGGGCATAAACTGGGTGATTGGGCCAAATTTTTTACGAGGGATATTGCTAATGTTGTTTTGGGAGAACAGACTTGTTTGGCTACCAGATAGGCGAGAGTGTGAATGATATATGGAAAGAGGTTCCTGATTACAAATATAATGCTTCCAAACTCTGGCAGAATGTCTCACGGGGCAGAGATCTGCCATGCAGTCTGGACAAACAAATCTAGTGTAATTGTTTTTTATTGATCTGAAAGCTCATTCAAGCAGCACTAGTGTTATTTTAGGGTCACTGATATATATATATATATATATATAGATATATATATTAGTGCTGTCGCAATTAATCGCATCCAAAATAAACGTTTTTGTTTGCATAATATGTGTTTCTGTTCTGTGTATATTTATTATGTATATATAAATACACACACATACATAATATATTTATAAATACACACACATACATAATATATTTTGAAAATATTTACATGTATTTACATGTCTACAGGGCCGGAGTGGGACTCATTTTCAGGCCTGGAGTTTCATGCCTTAGACCGGCCCACTTTGTTTTTTTTTTTTGTTTGTTTTGTTTTGTGTTTTTTATATATATATATATATATATATATATATATATATATATATATATACTGGCCTTTTCGGTGCAGCCTTTACACTTTCTATTATCCCTTTTTTTTAATCTATTAGCCTATTTTTTGCTTGCATATTTCAACAACTGGGTTTTTTTATTTTTTTCCCTTTTTTTAAGCAAGGCGCCACTGTCAAGGAAGTCAAAAGATAATTACGTCAGCATTAGTGTTGTCAATTAACTTCAGAAATGGAAAAAGGACAATGTGATTCTTTATCTTTTATTCTTTAAGAAAATAGTTTTTATTGGTGTATTCTTGTAGAAAATAAGTGTTTATTCTTTAAGAAAATAAGGGACAGAATAAGGGATGCTCCAAATATTTGTACTGTACCATAATGTAGGCCATGTCTGCCTGCAGTTAAAAAGTTCTCAGAAATAATAACAATTGTTTTGCTTAACCTATTTATGTACAATTATTCTAAAAAAAATTTTAATGTCATACAAAAAATGTAAATTGTAAAATTAACATAGAATTGTGACGTCACAAGTGTAGTAATTTAGGAGAAGAAAATACTGTTAAATTACAAATGGCATGAAATTTGAAAGCATAACAACTTAAGGTCTATGAAACATCAGCCAATAAAGCATTTTAAACAATGGCACTTAAAGTTTTGAACTAAAATATTATTAAATCCATAGCTCTCGAATGAATGAAAATGCATATTTTGCATATTTATGCATACTATGCACATTTTTTAAATTAAAGAAAACTTGTGAGTGTGAGCTGCTTCTGTGTTTTAATGAGGTCCATGTTTAAAGGCCCTTTCACACCAAGCACGATAACAATAAAGATAACTACATAAAGATAACGATATTAGAGTCCACACCAGCGAACGATATCGTCTGTTTATTCTAAGCGCAGGTGCCTGCCGCTTTAAATTCCTTTTGAGCAGCACGTTATAGCAGGATGGATTCCGATTGGCTGTCAGTGTTTTTATCGTTCATCAGTTGGAAAAAATCGTTCTAAAAACTGATTCCAACGTTTCTCTGTGCCTTTATCATTATAGCTGTGGTGTGGATGCTGCTATTCATTAATACTGAGAACGATTTTTAAAACTAAATCTTTATCGTTACTGCAAAAGCTTGGTGTGAACAGGGCTTAGACACATGAGAAGTTTTTTTTGTTTGTTTGTTTTGTATTTCCTCTATTTAACAGCATTAACTTACAATGAAAGATGTCTTCCTCAGGTGGATTGAATGTTTTTCTGCCTTGCTGGATGTTGGGTTCATGATCAATAAGTTGTTTGCATTTGCCCAAACTGATTTGGCAAAAAAATCAAAACATGGATGGTGAAGGTTATTGCCGTTAGCGTGAGTCCCGATCGCCAGGAAGGGAGCAGCAGAGAATTCCGCTTGGTCTTAAAGCATTCCTCCAACGGCTAAAAAAAAAAAAAAAAAAAAAAAAAAAAAAAAAAAAAAAACGGCTACGCAAAAGGAAATGATTACTATCAATTGAGAATTTGTTATTGATATGGTCTAGTGAAAATAATAATAATGAGCTGTGAGAAAATAATAAATAAAAAGAGTGGGGCTGCTGTGAGTGCAGGCAGTCTAAGGACAGCATCCATATTTCAACCCAGTGGCGACCGGTGTAGCAGTCGATTCCGTTCCCCTTTGGAATTCCTGTTCTCCCTCGATGAAGCGTGTCTGCTTAGTGGGTTGCCAGGTCTGCGTAATATACCCGACCAAATTGTTCATCAAACATTGGCCCAAAGTAGCCCAATTCCGCTGTGGATTTGGTAACACGGCAGTATGCAAATACAACAAAACACAACTGGATGTACGGAAAGAAAAAGGGACAAATGTCTTGCTACACTGCAGCATAGTACGATTCCCACACTCCAGTTAACATTCTGTGTTTTTTTTTTATTTTATTCATCTTGCAATTGTTAATTTGTTTTTGTCTTATGTACGAGTTTTCACAGTTTAATTTTGTCTATGCAAATGAGTGTAATCTGTCCGTGCTGACGTCCCAACTCAGGGCATAGGCTATTACTGTTTCCATATAGAGCAACAATACATTTGAATTAATATTCTATTTGATTAATCTATTTACCTTCTTACTGGTACAGTTGAATATATTTAATCTGAACACTTATCCAAACGTTATTGTTTTCACAAGAAAGCCTTGCATACAAGATGCAAGTGTGGAACATAATGTTGTAATTGGCATACAGTCTCAGCGTGCACCAGATAAATCAATCGGTCAATCATTCAGAATAGCTCAGTTATGAATTAGTGAGATGACCACAAAATGTTGTCACCTGAATGACTGTTCTTGTTGGTATATGAAAGCAATGGATCCAAACCTATATGAGGAAATTCTAAATTATATAAAAAAAGAGTATCCATTTGTCATAAAAAAGCAGAAATATTTCATTTGCAGATGTTCCTCCATTTTCCAAGTTGATGGTAAGCAAACTACTTTAAGTGATAACTCCTTTACACTGACAAGTTTTCTCATATTGAAGTGAGGTATAGTGATACACCAAGACTTGATACCAACAAAAAGCCAGTGCTTGTCAAGGAACTAACTGACTTGAAGCAACTAGCACATTGACAATCACCTGTTTTACCATTCCAGTTTAAATGGGGCTATTTCTTCAATTGGGCGATTAGATTTGAACAATAAAGCTATTTCAATAGATGGCAAACTTTATCGCATCTCCTAAAAAAACAATGTAAAGTTAAGAAGAAAAGTGGTTTCTGGACAAAAAAGAGCCCAGCCAATTTTTATTTTAGAATTAGAACATTGTGGAACCAAAAAAAAAACAAGCTTGCCATTTCATCTAGATTCTACTGGCCCAGAATGGGGGTGGACATTGATAAATAGGCTACAAAATGTTTTCCTTTTCAACATTGCTGTGATACAAATAAACTGATTCTGTTATGGAATGCATTTCTCATGTGCTTATTTCTGAGCATGAGGTTTTAGCAGGAGTGCAAAAACATCCCAAGATGTGCATGGATTTTGAGATAGGAAGTAATAAGGTCACAAATGTAAAATGTATTAATGTTGCTATTTTAATTTTAAGGTGAACAAGCCTCTGGAACTGCTGGGCATGGATTTAGTGGGGAAAGTCACCAGGACCAACAATGGAAATGAGTACATTGTGTCCTGGTTGACTATTAGACAAAATAGTCTATGCTATTCTGAATAAATCTGAAGCAGTTGTCTCTCACTGCATTAATTACTTTTACAGGTTTGGGGCACCAAAGAGAATTCTTACTGATCAAGGCACAGAGTCTGTTAAACAGCTTTGTAGTTTATTGAATGGAGGAAAGTAAGAAAAAATCAGTATCCTTGAAAATGTCCATGTGTGCATAGGATTCTGATTTGTACACAACATTATTTTATCAACATTGTATATTTATTTTCATGTAGCCTATGTTTTGCACACACCACACACAAGGATTTTTTTAAGCTTTCAATGCACACATACAACAACAGCGAGACATAAGACTATAATAAAAAAATAAAAAAATAAATTAGTATAAATGAATAAGTTTAAGACAGTATAAAACAGAATAGCCAAAGCCTTAAGCATCACATTAAAATCGGTAATATATTTGATTGAAAAAAAAATAAGCGGAATTAAATTTAAAGTTGAAAAACCTCTCTTCTTAAAACTATTTTCAAGTTTCGGATTTAAGACGGTATTTTGAACTATTTGACTTGCCGTACATCCAGTTGCGCTTCTTGCGCACGCTAGTTCTGATGGTACGTTTGGTAAATAGGCAACTACGCAAGAATTGTAGTATGGTTGCGTAAAGGGAAACAGACATTCCGAGGGGAACAGAATCGACTGCTACACCGGCCCTAGCGGCGAAAAAACCAGACCGGCCCACCGGGAATCCTCCCGGTGCTCCCGATTAGCCAATCCGGGCCTGCATGTCTATATTTATATTCATATAATTTATATTATAAATATGTATATTTAATATATAAACATATTTTTCTGAAATATATACATGCTTGTGTGTATATTCATATATACATAATAAATATACACAGCACACATACATACATTATGTAAACAAAAACTTTTATTTTGGATGCGATTAATTGCGATTAATCGTTTGACAGCACTAATATATATATATATATATATATATATATTTTTTTTTTTTTTTTTTTATTAATATTTTAATTACTTTTAATTAAATGATGTTTACATGTTTTGTTTTCATTTTAATTTTAGATAAAGTTTCAGTAATTTAGTTGTTTTTTTAATGAGTTTTAGTTTAAATGAAATTGAAAAATGTTGCCTTGGCAACTAGCTAAAATTAAATTTTAAGTTTTTTTTTATAGGAAGACATCTTTAACAGATATTTCAATTAGAAATGCTTCAGATTTTTTCCAAAATATTAGAGTCAAGGATAATAGTGGACTAAGCAAAAGTAATGAAATATGGATATTGCTTAATTTGCTGGATAGTGGCTCCCACACTGTGAACATCAGGGACTAAAGTTTGATGTAAGCTGATATTAGTCACTTCCCTCTGGGTTTCAGGTCAGCACAATATCTTAATCATCAATGAATGGGATGAAATTTGCTTTATATTTTTAAATATATTATATATTAATATAATATATTATATATTTAACATATAATTATGTAATTGATAGTTTTTCATGTAAGTAGCCTACATATTTTAATCAGTTTCACGTAGCATGTGATGTAGTTTAAGATTTAGCTTTTCTTTTTAAGTGACTTAGTTGAGGTCAGTGTCTGTCCTGAGTCTGTTTTTGTCTCCAGACATGTGTCTTGAAGTTCAACCCCAAGAACATCGCAGACAGTACATTGGGTGCTTGTGTGGTTTGGTCGTTGTGTAATTTAGCTGTCTGCAAGATCTGTTGACAACATTTACTATTCATGTGGAGACTGCTGTATAAGTTAATTATACAGTATATATAATTATACCACCAAAACCACTAGCCACTTATTTAGTAGTTCAATTAAGGCTGTCGATTTATTTATTTATTTATTTATTTTGTTTATATTTTATTTAACATGCTTTTATTGTGGCTTACTTAAAACCAACCTTAAATGATATTTACCACCCATTTAACTTATTTCTGAGTGAAACATTAATCTGTATCATTATATACAACATATTTATAATTAATATCATGTAAGAAGTAGGGGTGGGCGATATGCCCAAAATCTTATATAACGAAATGAGTAGTTTTATTTCATGGGAATGATATATATCACAATATAGTTATATTTGCTTTAAATAATTATAGTTATATTTGCTTTAAATATATTTGCTTTATGATATCACAATTTTTGATTACATAGAAATGTCATAATTCTTGTCACCAGTGTCAATATCACAAAAAAACTAATACTAGCCTAATTTAAAAAAATAAATAAATAAACATCAACTCAAGCTCACTGAAGACAAGTAAACAGTCAGTGGTTAAATAATAAGAAACTGATTACAAGCAATAGGACAAAATACCTACAGTAGAACAAATAAATAAGAAATACTTCATACAATGTGTAAAGTAATCAAATGTATAAAACCACTGCATATTCACTGTGTAAATTAAATATATATTTCTTCTAATTAAAGTTTGATTAACATGAATGACAGACAGCAGCATAAGACTGCTGTCACTTTAAGAACTGCCCTTATCCAGTATACTTTCTCAGCTGTTTGCTTTCATTTAAGACCTAAATTACTGCGTTTACAAAGATACTTGCAAAGATGTGCATCTTGACAAACAAGTGTGTATTTAACTGTTCAATGCCTATAAAGCGGCCAAAATCTCTACCGGCGGACAAATTCTACCAGTTTGTGTCTATTGTGTCTACTGGTATATCGCCCACCTCGAATCAGAAGACACATCAAAGACATATTATGGCATTTCACTGTAAATTATAAGCTGGCTTGTTCTTTTGAGTTGTACATTTAACAGCTGGCATTTGCTAAAATTACATGAACCATCCCATTAATTACAGTTTTTCACTATATACAGTCATGGCCAAAAATATCGGCACCCTTGGTAAATATGATCAAAGAAGGCTGTGAAAATTAATCCGCATTGTTAATCCTTTTGATCTTTTATTTAAAAAATTCACAAAAATCTAACCTTGTCATTAGATAATAAGAATTTAAAATGTGGGGAAATATCATTATGAAATAAATGTTTTTCTCTAATACACATTGGCCACAATTAACGGCACACTTTTATTCAATACTTTTTGAAACCTCCATTTGCCAGTTTAACAGCTCTAAATTGTCTCCTATGATGCCTGATGAGGTTAGAGAACACCTGACAAGAGATCAGAGACCATTCCTTCATCCAGAATCTCTCCAGATCCTTCAGATTCCCAGCTCCATGACGGTGCTTCTTCTCTTCAGTTCACCTCACTCATTTTCTACAGGGTTCAGGTCAGAGGACTGGAATGGCCATAGCAGAAGCTTGGTTTTGTGCCCAGTGACCCATTTTTGTGTTGTTTTTGAGGTTTGTGTTTGGATTATTGTACGGTTGGAAGATCCAAACATGGCCCATTATAAGATTTCTAACAGAGTCAGTCACTTGTTGATTTTTTATCTGTTGGTATTTGATAGAATCCATGATGCCATGTGTCTAAACAAGATGTCCAGGACCTCCAGTAGAAATATAGGCCCACAACATCAAAAATACAGCAGTATATTTCATTGTACACATGGGGTACTTTTTTATCCCTGTGTTCACCAAACCCATCTTGAGTGTTTCCTGCTAAAAAGCTCATTTTTTAGTTTCTTCTGACCATAGAAGCCAGTCCCATTTGAAGTTCCAGTCATGTCTGACAACTGAATATGCTGGAGTTTGTTTTTGGATGAGCGAGGAGAATTTGTCTTGAAACCCTCCCAAACAACATGTGGTGATGTAGGTGCTGTTTGACAATTGTTTTTAAGGTTTTCTGACCCCGAGACTCAACTATTTTCTGCAATTCTCCAGCTGTGGTCCTTGGAGAGTCTTTAGCCACTTAAACTCTCCTCCTCACCGTGCATTAGGACGATATAGACACACGTCCTCTTCCAGGCAGTTTCATTACATTTTATGTTGGTTGGATTTATGTTGCTTAATTATTGCCCTGATGGTGGAAATGGGAATTTTCACTGCTCTAGCTCTTTTCTTAAAGCCACTTCACTAATTTGTGAAGCTCAATTATCTTTTGCTGCACATCGGAAATATATTCTTTGGTTTTTCTCATTGTGCTGGATGATTAAGGGAATTTGGGCTTTGTTTTCCCTCCTATTTATATTTCTGTGAAACAGGAAGCCATGGCTGGATAATGTCATGTTCATAATCACCCTGGAGTGCTCAAAATTGTGAATATGAATGGGAATATACTTCAGAGATATTTTACTCATAAGAATTTCTAGGGGTGCCAATAATTCTGTCCAGCATGTATTTGAGAAAACTTACTGTTTAACTAATTAACAAGGTTTTACTGTAGCATTTTTACATTTCTTTACATGACCATTTTTATAGTGTATAAACTAAAAAAATCCCTCTTATCATCAACATCCATTCCTCAGAAACTCTATGTGAATATATGAAGTGAGATCTAGTTTGAAAGTGAAGTTCTCACTGCTGTTCCCTGTCACTATGAGCTCTGACTAAATGTTTTCCCCAAGTTTGTCGTTCGGTGATCACACACATGATAGTCCTTCAAATCTGTTTTCCATCCCCAAAATAACACGATGATGCATTCTCACACTCTCCACATGCTGAATTATGTCATGTCTGTGATAGTGTACACAGATGGCCAGGGGAGCACGATATTCAGATCATAGTGACACACAAACACAGAGTAACAGTGATATCAGAGACTGAGATGGATTTATATATTACTTAATGTGCTTTGAGGAGCTCTGAAAGAAATCATATTAGTGGCCATATCTCTGAATCATAGCGTAATCAGATCTTCAAACAGCTTTATATGTATTCAAACAGTGCTTGAGATACTTCAGAAATCCACTCAAAACACCACGTCATCCACTCAGCTGCACTTACGCCATTCAGAAGCACCTTCACAGTGTTTTGCCGTGAGATCTTTTTGGAGATCTTTATAGTCACCCACACAGACAGTGCTGCAACTACAATATGGCATGTTTATGAGCTAAACTCCTCCCTCTGTGGCAGTTTATGACGTAAGGTGTGCGCAGAAGGCTGCCTATGATCAGCCAGCAGACATACATCCTCTCCTCCTCTCCCACTCTCATTCATACTCTCGCTGCCTAACAGTCACTATGAGCGCAGGAGGAATCGCAGTTTGCTCTGGCAGCCTGCTGCTCTCTTTAGCAGGTAGGACAAATGGGTTTGTGCAGCAAGTTCGTAAAGGTGAGATATTTTGAATTTTATTTGTTTTTCTTGCTTGAGGCAGTGTAGAAGAATTAAATTAGTTCTTTTTTAGTTTGGTATTGCATCTGAATGAAGGGTTAATATTTATTCTTTGCAGATTTTTCATGGCTGTGATACTTGTTTTCATCATATTTCTAAGCATTATGTGCATGCTTCTAATATTGAAACATCTGTTTGTAGTGAAAGTGTTTTAGTGGTCAATGCATGATATACTGTAATAAAGCTTAATATTTCACATATAATTTCTCCTTTTTTTTCCTGATTTAGCCTGTACTACCGTCATATTGACAGTTTGTGTTTAATAATATTATATTTGAATTTAATTATTAGTTTATTATATTTTAATTATTTATTATTTATTAAGTATATATTTTATCATTTAGGTATATATTTTTCAGGGCAGAAAAAATATACATATATATGCATAAAATAAACAAAAATGCAACCAAGCAGTGATCCTAAAAATAACTTTTATTTTCTTCCTGCAAATTGATTTTGGGGTGAAATATGTCATTCTTGATCAAATATGAGATTTACCACCCTGTCTTGATTAATATTCCAACATTAACTGAATATGAATTATTTTCTTTTATATATTTAATTATATCTTTTTACACACACACACACACACACACACGATTATAATTATTTTTTGCATTATCTTCATGATAATTAAGTAATTGCAACAAAGGAATTATCTTTAAAACCTTCATTTTCTTAAATTTGCAGTGGGAAAAAAATCTATAATATATATTGCATTATATCATTTTTTTTCTTTTTTAATTTTTTTTTAATTTGTTAAATTTAAAGCAAATGCAACCAAGCAGTGATTCTAAAAATAACTTTAATTTTCTTCCTGCAAACTGATTTTTGGGGTGAAATAGGCTATGCCATTCTTGATCAAAGGTTTGAGATTTACCAACCTGCCTTGATTCATATTCTAACATTAACTGAATATGAATTCTGTTTTTCTGTATTTCAGCTAACGGAACAGCAGGTAGTCAGCTGTCGACCCCACGGTCAGGCAAATCTCCCAGTCCATCTCCCACCAGTCCAGCCAGTCTGAGGAGACGAAGGGTGAGACCTGTCCCTCCAAAAACCTTTCACAACATCTGCATTTGCTGTAATGCACTAAAACACCTTTAAAGTGGAATCAACTTATCTACATTTACAGTGTCTTTCACTGCATCAAGCAAAACCATCAAATGCTTTTATCTTTCTTATTGACCCTAATTGTATTTCAGGTGCTTTAATTTGCCAACATAGTGCTGAATCACACTGAATTGCTGTTAAACACATCCGTTTTAAATAATGCCACATTCACCCAAAATGTATCCTAGCAACAACAGACAAGCTTCTTGACCTGGCTGTATGCCTGCTTCATTTCCTGACCTAAATCATGTGATTTGTCAACATTACCCTGTTTTTCTGCTTTGCTAAATTATGGTATTAAATTAGATTTATTTGCTTGTGTTCTGTAGCACAAACAAGTGAAATTACACTTTTAACATTCTATTAAAATTCCATTTAGCTGCATATTCTCAAAAAGCTAGTTGATTCTCATAACAGTGGGCTTTTTTTTTTTAATTACTGGAGTAATGGCTGCTAAAATTGCAGCTTTGCCATCACAGAAATGTTGTAAATTACTTTTTTTTTTTTTTTTGTGTATTCACATAGAAAATAGTTGTTTTTAATTGTAATAATATGTCACATTAGTATTGTTTTGCTGTATTTGATCAATGATTACCAAATGTTACCAACCCCAAACTTTCGAACAATAGTGTCTACCTATACACATGCCAAAGATGACTTGAAATAGTTTTAAATATAGTTATAAATTCTATTACAGATAATTCTCTGAGATGTAGATGTACAGTAGTGCCTGAAGACAAACATGCAACATTTTTTCAACTGAACAGCCTTTTGAATTAATATTCGGTGCAGCTAATATAGTCTGACTGAAAATGTATTCATTCTTGGTCGATGGTGTTAAAATAAATATGTCATGGTGTCAGTGGATTAAACATCACTGAATTTCACCTCGCCTGCCCCGCTCCAGACGTGAATATTCTTAGCACACCCAAGCTGTTTCCATAGAAACTGACCTTTATTTCCCTCTGCAATACCTCTGCTCAGTTTCAAGGGATAGTCCATCCGAAAATGAAATTCTGTCATCATTTACTCACCCTCAAACCTGCTTGACTTTCTTTCTTCTGTGAAACACAAAAGAAGACATTTTGAAGGATGTTAGAAATGAAAAACGTTTGGATTTTTTTTTTTATTTACTTCCATTGAATGGACAGAAAATACAATAAAAATCAATGGGAACCAAAACTGTTTAGTTACCAATATTCTTCAGATTCTCATTTCATGGTCATCAGAAGAAAGAAATGTATACATGTTTAGAACGACAAGAGAGTGAGGAAATTATGACAGAATTTTCATTTTTGGATGTACTGTCCCTTTAAGATATGGGTCTATTTAATACAGAATATCAACATTTATGGGTTTTTTTTAAAACATATTTTTATTGCAAACCCTCCAAAGCATTCAAAAATTCAATTATACAGGTAAAGAAGCTATTATACTAAGCTAAGTTAGGCATATCCACATATTTGCAAATACAAAAGCGCAACATATATACCCGTATCAATCAGTAGAGTGAGAGGTATTTATTGCCTGTGCCAATATTTGGTTATTTTCCAGAAACTGCATAAACAGATCTCAAATTTTATGGTAGTCCTTTTGTTTGCCCTTTATACTGTAGGTTATTCTTTCCAATGCCATATAATGTGCTAGATCTTTCAGCAACATTTATGATTTATATAATAAATCTTTAGTCTTCTCACTAACCCAAAGAAAGTTGTAAAATGGCCCTTCAATTTCCCTGACAGGGCTCTCAGCACAGTGGCTCCTCCCTCTCTCTGGCCTCCACCAAGGTGTGCAGCTCCATGGACGAGGGTGATGGGCCGGGCAGTGAAGGTGAGGAACCCTGTGAGACTATGACGAAAGTGTTTCATTGTCTTATCATCTTCATCTGAATGTTACATCCCAAATCTTTTCTTCTAGCTGAGCTGATGGAGGATTGTCCTCAGGTTCCTGCTTCCATAGCCGAGAGGTACAAGGTGGGACGAATGATTGGCGATGGGAACTTTGCTGTGGTTCGAGAGTGTGTGGAGAGATCCACAGGCCGAGAGTATGCTCTGAAGATCATTAACAAGAGCAAATGCAGAGGAAAGGTAAGATGATTTCTAAAAACAATCCTATTCAGTGACGACAAAAGTAATGATGGAAGATCATCTGTGTTACATTTGTGGCTCACAGGAACACATGATCCAGAATGAGGTGTCCATTCTTCGGAAAGTGAAGCATCCTAATATTGTTCTGCTGATTGAAGAAATGGACACATACAGTGAACTCTACCTGGTCATGGAGCTGGTCAAGGTGAAACATCTAACATTCAGCTCAATACGTCTTTTAAATTTTATTTAATTTTTTTAATTAATTATTTTATTCAGCAAGGATGCATTAAATTGATCAAAAGTGACAGGAAAGACAATTTTGTTTGTGTAATGTTACGAAAGATTTCTATTTCGCATAAATTTCAAACTTTGAAAATTCTATTTTCTATTTATCAAACAATCCTGGGAAAAGATTGATCATGGTTTCCACAAAAACATTACCTATTATTAGTCAGAAATGTTTCTTCAGCAGGAAATAAGCAAATTAGAAAGATTTCTGAAGGATCATGTGACACTGAAGACTGGAGTAATGGATGTAGAAACATAATAAGAAACTGACTACTATTCAGTAATGTTTTTTGTATTGCATTAAACTTGACAGCTCAGATATTGTCCCTGAATGCGCGGTGAAATTGTGTGTGCATGAACAGGGTGGCGACCTCTTTGATGCCATCACCTCCTCCAACAAATACACAGAGCGGGACGCCAGCGGGATGCTGTATAACCTGGCCAGCGCTATCAAATATTTGCATGGCCTTAACATTGTTCACCGTGACATCAAACCTGAGAATCTTCTGGTGGGTGTTTGAGTATTACAGAGAGAATATTATCACTATACAGTAAATCACAAATGCAGCTTGGAATGGCACTCACATCTGAGAGAGGCAAATGCAATATGTTTTTCTAGAGTGCAGATACCTTAAATAACGCTTCTTACTCAAGCTTTAGAACAAAGTAACTTAACTCAATACTGGGCCTAGTTTACCCAGTTTATAACTTCAGACACAACACTGTGTTCAAAGTAGTGTTTCTCTAATGACAGCAAGAACAAAACAGCTCCGACAAAGGTTATTGTGCCTGGTGCACATAATAATATCCCGTGAGTTATGTAAAGTTGTAGCAGATAAGATTAATGCATGCTATAAATTGATTCTGTAAAGATTATGATTTTTTTTTTTTTTTTGCAGAACTGAGATAAAGCTGAAAACCAGACACAAACAATCTGGAATTTTATTTGAGCTTCCCTTTCAAAAACTGCTAAAATATTTAATTGTATATGTATATATATATATATATATATATATATATATATATATATATATACACGCACATTATTTAGTTTAGTTTTAAATTATATTTAAGAAATATATAATGAAATTATAATTAAAATTAAGTATTAAATATAATTTAAAACTAAACTAAATAATGTGTGTGTTTAGTGTATACACACACACACACACACACACATTATTTAGTTTTAAATTATATTTAATACTTTTAATTATAATTTTATTTACAAAAAAAGAAAAAGATCTGTTTCCTCAAACTAAATATCAAACACTTGGATGCAGACTGATGTGTATTTATATGTGTTTAAGGTCTATGAGCACCAGGATGGAAGCAAATCCCTTAAACTGGGGGATTTTGGCTTGGCAACAGTTGTGGACGGACCACTTTACACTATATGTGGCACCCCAACCTATGTAGCTCCAGAGATCGTCGCAGAGACAGGGTAAATAAATCATGTATTCATTAGCATGGCAATGTTATTATAACAGAGCTTGAAAACCAAGGCTTTTTAAAGATCTGAGGCTGTGTTCACAAAGAATTTTAAGGCTGAAAGTTACCTCTAATGCAGAAATTTGCAGAGGTGGTAAGATAAAATTCTTTGTCTGGAATATAACTTAAAGTTTTTTTCTTCATGTTTAAGGTATGGATTGAAAGTTGATATCTGGGCGGCCGGGGTCATAACATACATATTGCTTTGTGGCTTCCCGCCTTTCCGTGGGTAAGTACAACAAAAGCATGTAACGTTTATTTTGTTCAATTTATAGTTCAATTTGTACAACTTTATAGCTCATATTATGTACAGATTAATACAGTTAAATTTGATGTGTCACTCCCTCTAGTGGCTGTGTTCTGTAATTCAGTTTTGACCTGCACATCTGCGGCGGATATAGATTTATAGGAGTTGTTTTAGGAGTTATAGGAGTTTTACAGGAGTTGTGCCTTCACTCCTTATTACAATCCTTATTACAATTTGCATACCTGTTCTTTTAGGAGCACAGATGACCAGGAGGCTCTTTTTGACCAGATTCTGATGGGACAGCTGGATTTCCCTCTTCCATACTGGGACAATGTATCTGACTCTGCAAAGGTCGGTATACCAAAACAAAGCTTCAGAGTTCTGGAAAGAAAAATAAACCTCATTCTCTTTCTTTTTTACTTCCTTTCTCTACAGGCACTCATTACCTGCATGCTACAGGTGGAGGTCGACCAGAGATACACAGCTCTACAGGTGTTAGACCATCCCTGGGTCAATGTAAGACTTTATCTGTCTGTTTTAAAGTGTATGTGCTATTCTTAGACTGTTAGTGGGAAACTGATATGTGGAGGTACTGTTTCTGCTCTTTCTCAGGATGACAGGATGTGTGAGAATCAGCACCAGCTGTCTGTGGCCGGCAAGATTAAGAAACATTTCAACATGAGCCCCAAACCCAACAACACCACAGCAGGAGTCACTGTCATAGCAGTAAGAGTCGCCTATTTAGCTCTTAGGTTTAAATGTGTATATATATATATATATATATATATATTGGTAACACTTAATTTTAAGGTGTCCTTGTTACACGTTACATGTGCTTACTATTCTAATAACAATTAATTATGCATAATTACATGCAAATAACCCTAAGACAAAACCTAATCCTAACCCTAACCATATAGTAAGTACTTGTAGTTAATCAATATTACTCAGTACTTAAATGTATAATTACACTGTAACAAAGACACCTTAAAATAAAGTGTAACCATTTTTTTTTGACAATATTACCGAAATGCCGAAATTCTCAAATCAAATATTAGTGGAATACTGCTTTATTCCAAAAGAGTGATATCATATCTAATACTATTTCACAATGGATTGTACCTGGAATTCAAGGATTTGAATGACTGCATTGTGTTTTTCTCTTGTTCAGTAGTTTGGATATGAAAAATTGACATTCAATTCACATTGTTTTGAGGTTGAATAGCCCTCAGGTCTTTTGGAACAAACCCTTAAGAAGGTCTGCAGTACACTGCAGTTGAATTTGCTATAATAAAATCTACTTAAATATAGTTACAGGTGTTAAAATATTCTGGAGGTTGTGCTCTTATCTCATAGCTCTTCGCTGACTCATCCATCAGCTCTTCTTCTCTCATTCCTCTTCTCTTCTGGCAGACTCCATCCTACTGCTTTCTTCTGGCTGTGACATCTCTTCCTCTGATTCTGTGCTCTGCTTATATAATGACTGTCAGCACTGTTGTCAGGGACTGAATCAAATTAGACACTCAAGATTCCTATATTTTTTATATTTTCATACTTGCTTTCTTCATGTAGGGTAATTACATAACATAATACACATACTAGTTTTACATCCACATGTAAACAAAATATTGTCTTTCAAAACATTCCCACTTTGTTTTGATTTTTTTTAGTTTTTGTTTAGTTCTTGCTTGTTAATTATATGTATGTATGTATATATACATATATATATATATATATATATATATATATATACAACCCAAATTACAGAAATGTTGGGACGTTTTTTTAAATTTGAATAAAATGAAAACTAAAAGACTTTCAAATCAC
>JAFVLL020017708.1:0-23250 GCA_021397915.2 Tor tambroides | reverse complement strand
AACGTCAATCAATGAGAACTGTCAAGGTTTACCTCAGTTTCTCAGACACAGAAAGGAGGAAGAAAGGAGGCGTGAACGTTCAGAGATGTAGTTGAGAAACTTAACTGACTTGAATAGTGGAAACATCTCCGTTTATCTGCTGACAAATACAGCAGAGATGGATAAGACAATGTAATTTGTTTAATCAGTTTCTAAAATACATTTGGAAGCTGCGGATGAAAGACAAACATCCCCAGCGTTCACATGGGGTTTGTGTTTGGGGCGTCAGTCAGTGTATCATATCGCAGGGATGTCCGCTCAAGGGTTGCTAAACAGCGTCTTCTCATGTTCCTCATCGGGCTCTAAAACCCTCGCAAAGAGGAAACTTCACCAGACTCGCAGCTTGGATTCTGCGCTGACCAGAAACTGCGCGACGCCTGGAGACGCCAGCGGTCATCGGGCATTCTGCTGGAGCCCGAGCTCCACAGCTGGATTTACGAACAGCCGAAGCGTCTCAGAAAGCCTCGCTGCGGACTCCAGATTCAAACAGCGTCTTTCTTCGACGAGTTTGTCGACGTCTTCAGACGCTTCGTCCATCTCCAGTCTACATTTAGACTACAGAAGCGGCAAACGCAACGCGTCCAGGGATTTATCTCTCAACCTCGCTGCTTCAAGCAACATCTTCTCACCGAGAAAGTGGCTTCAAAGAAAGTTGCCTCAGTCGGATGCTGTTTCGCACAATATCTGTAAATCTGAGGTAAGATTATAAAAATACAGTCTATATGAAGATTTAAAACTAAAGCTGATGTTTTCCTTGACATGGATGCTGTTAGGCGTCATTCTCTTATGATTATTAAACATATTTTGATTAGAAATTCGCAAATGATAAATCATGAGGCTTGTCTGGTCAGGCCATCCAGATTTGGACACATTCTGTCTTTTCTCAAGTATGAGTTTTTTCATGCAATGTTGATAAATGCACATAAAAATCAAGATAGATGAAATATATATTACTAAAGAAACAGTGTCTTTTTTTGTTTTTGTTTTTTGATGATTATGATTTCACTGTGTCTTTAAAGTTTTTGTGTCTTTTAATCAACTGTATGCCTGTTGTAGTTCATTTTAAATGATCATGTGGTGTGACAAATTATTCCAGATATGTGAATATGTAATATAGGCTTGTAATTAATATGAGCTCAAATGCAAACTGCACAGTCATTTTATTACAATTTAAAGAGTCCATATGGGCAGTTTTAACCAAGCAGCTGTTTTATATCTTTAAAGTTAACAAGTAGCATTGGATCTTCATTAACTGAGTCTTGGCAGTAGATGTACATCACGCCTAATCAGATGCATAATGATGACAAAGCATGAATCCAAGTTTCAGCATTGAGACGGACACTTTATGTTTGTTTTTGGATCACCGTATCATAACTTCTAGCTATTTCAATATGGTTGGAATGACTGCATTGATATTTAGTCATTTAGCAAGTGTTTCTGAGGAACTTCACAATCAATTTATCTTACAGGTGCCAGAACTACTTGCAGTATTGCAATGCCAGGTTTCAAGAGCATGCTTGCATAGAAACTAGAGCTAAAATAAAATGCATTTTAATAGAAATTCATTTATAGTGTCTTTGATTAGTGGATGATGATGATGTTTCTTGAAGGTTAGGACAGTCTCAGCAGATGAAACGGAGATGGGATGTTTGATCCACCACAGAACAACAGAGACAGTGAAGGTTCTGGAAAGTGACTTTGTACGTTGTTTTGATGGAACCACCAAGTGACACTTGCTTACTGATCATAGAGGATGGGAAGAAACAGACCTGTAGGAGTGTGTTGAGATAGGAGTGCACCATACCAGTGACGGTCTGACGTCAAAGCCTTGAATTTAATACAGTCGGCTGAAGATAACCAGCGGAGTGAGACCAAGAAGGCTACGACATGGACTCTGTTTGGTTGATTGAAGATCAGACACGCAGAGAGTGTGTTCAGGAGGATCTAGTGGTTAGGCTTGTAGAAGGCAGCAGACAGCAATTGTAGGATGAAGACAGATGACTTAGCGTGACTCTTGTCAGCCGCAGGGTTTCAGCAGCAGACAGCAGGGAAGTCTTAATGGAATGTCTGCTTTCCTCCACTGAAGAATCCAATACAAATATAAAATACTAACCCTAAAGACAACTGAAGATATTGAACTCATACGGTGGTTTAGCTGCTGATCCTGACTTTAATAAATGCATTATCCTCAAATCATTGAACTTACACTAAATACCACTGGAAAAACTTAGAAAAATGACAATAATTCAATGCAGTAAAGTGGATGTGGATAATAGGAGGCCCAAATGGATGAGCACTGTTGCTATCGTTGTCAGTTAACTGATTGAAAAATTGCATTTGCATGCTTCTAAGACAATGACAAAATAATGTGCAATTCAGCAAATGGGACTTTCTGAAGTGCAACCTGTTGTCAAGATGTGTTAAATGTTCAGGGTAAATTAAAGTGGCATTAATCTCACACATGTCTAAAGTAAATGCCAAGGTGTTGTGAAAATGCTTGTTTTTTTGAAGAAGCTTTGGACAGATCAATGAAATTGCATTATTAAGGGATCTATGATCAGAGACAAATCAAAAAACACCTGTTTATAATTATTGCATGCTCTTTTTTTATCAAACTGTGGCCATTCTAGAATATTGAGAAACCAAAACACCAAATTTGTAGATGTTTGTGTTGGCCAGCCCAAAGGGGAGCTCTCTTTGTAACAGTTACCTAACCTCTCAGGAATCTGGAGTTTATAAAGCTCCTCCTATAAAGCAGTTCAGCTGTGTCTTTTAGAGCTCATCTGCAGTAAGTCTTTGTAGTGTGCTAGAAGAAACCGTGTAAGAGCGGAGCGGAGCTCTTCAGCGAAGTGACATCTGGTTTACATGAAGTCTGCCTCAGCTTCTATTTCTCACAGCAGAGCAGCATGACCTGATCTTTGGCAGTGCTACCCATGCAAATAGTTCTTCCCACTGGAGACTGTCAGCTGAGTACAACAGCACTTTGGGGTCTTTTTAAGGTCTTCTTTCATGTTCAGTAGTTTCGTGAATCTTCTAGCTTGCCGTGGTCTTTAAGATCGATAAAACGAGCATGCACTTTTGAATGCCAATGGAGGGTCTCATGGGAACGTCTAAAATTAGGCAATATTCAAAGTCAACAAGTTCCTGGTCTTATTTTCCTCCTTGAATATCCTGTTTCCCTTAGAAATGCATCGTTCTATGGAAATCAGAGTGTTTTTGTTTTGACAGGTTGCTGTGATTCAACACTATTGACTGTAGATAGCAAGATCTTTGCAGAATATGTGGTTCGTTCACAGACCAGTGAATGTAGGGCATGTTCATGAAGTCTGACTCACCTTAAGCTGTTTTCAGTTGGAGCAGAGTCAGCGTAAGAGACCATGAGTGGTTCAATGTTTTTGCTAAGATGGTTTAGATTATTGCATCTCCTCCAGACAAGTACAGTTGCAACATGCGATAAACATCTCCGATCCCCAAAGTCATGTATCTGATTTTCCAGAATGATGAATGGAAAAAGCTCATCCTCTGAGGTTGGACCTTTCTTTTCTAGCTCCATTGAAGCAATTGCAACATCAGTGTCAGCATAACCTTTAACCTTTTTTATAGTCTGCCTGCCAGTCATCTCAGTGTATTGCTGCACACGTTTATGTTCTGAGGCGAACTGCAGATTTGTGGCCCTGTTTACACCTAGTGTTAAAGGAATAGTTCACCCAAAAATGAAAATGTTCTAACCCTCAGGCCATCCAAGATGTAGATGAGTGTGTTTCTTCATCAGGTTTGGAGAAATGTAGCATTCCATCACTTGTTCACCAATGGATCCTCTGCAGTGAATGGGTGCCGTCAGAATGAGAGCTTATAAAAACATCACAATGCTCTTCTCCCTCTACACGAATGACTGCACATCTAAAGACCCCTCTGTCAAGCTCCTGAAGTTTGCAGACGACACCACACTGATCGGCCTCATCCAGGATGGTGACGAGTCTGCTTACAGACAGGGGGTTAAGGAGCTGGCTGTCTGGTGCAGTCTTAACAACCTGGAGCTGAACACACTCAAAACTGTGGAGATGATCGTGGACTTCAGGAGAAACCGCCCCCCACTCACCATCATGAACAGCACTGTGGCTGCAGTGGACTCATTCAGATTCCTGGGCACCACCATCTCCCAGGACCTGAAGTGGGTCAATCACATAGACTCCATTGTCAAAAAGGCCCAGCAGAGGTTGTGCTTTCTTCACCAGCTGAGGAAGTTCAACCTGCCACAGGAGCTGCTGAAACAGTTCTACTCCGCCATCACTGAATCCATCCTATGTACTTCAATAACTGTCTGGTTCAGCTCAGCAACCCAATCTGACCTCAGAAGACTACGGAGGGTAGTCCGGACTGCTGAGCGAATCATTGGTACAACCCTCCCCAGTCTCGAAGAACTGTACTTATCCAGAGTGAGCAAAAGGGCTGGTAAAATACTCTGGACCCCTCACATCAGCACACTCCCTCTTTGAACTGTTACCATCTGGTCGACACTACAGAGCTCTGGAGCACCAGAACGACCAGACACAGGAACAGTTTCTTCCCTCAGGCAATCCATCTCATGAACACTTGACAATAAAACGCGGAACACACAACTCTACTATTTATTCACCACACTTACTTATTCTTTATTTTTATTTATTCCTTTTTTTCCCCTTTTTTTCCCATTCATATTTGCACATATCAGACCTGTACACACATTTTTCCAATATATTTGCTCATATTTGCACATATCAGACCTGTACACACATTTTTCCAATATATTTGCTCATATTTGCACATATCAGACCTGTACACACATATTTGTCTATATTATACATTGTGTTTTTGCTGTTTTGTACGTTGCCTATTTGTATATTTGTTTACTATTCTTTTATTATCTGTGTCCTGTCCTGTTGCTGTCTTTCTGTTGCACTGTAGAGCTTCTGTCACTATAACAAATTCCTCGTATGTGCAAGCATACTTGGCCAATAAAGCTCATTCTCATTCTCATTCTCATAATCCACACCACTCCAGTCCATCAGTTAACACCTTGAGAAGCCAAAAGATGCACGTTTTTAACTTCAACCATTGCTTCTGGCTAAAATATGAGTCCTCTACCCATAAAATTGCTTTTTCCAGTGAAAAAGTGGTCTGGTCTGAATCAGGAGGGAAATCTGCACATATCAAACACAGTTTACAAGCCAAAACAGCTCTAAACCAATATGTGGCTGGATTTTGATGTGAGAGACAACAGGAGATGGACTTTTTCACTGGAGGAAGCGTTATTATGGATTATGGACTCGACTTTTTAGCTGGAAGCAGCAGTTTGAAGCTAAAAACGTCTTTATGGTGGATTTATTTCTTACAAAAATGCAGCTTTTGTCTTCTCAAGATGTTAATTGATGGACTGGAGTGGTGTGGATTACTTGTGGATTATTGTGATGTTTTTATCAGCTGTTTGGACTCTCATTCTGACGGCACCCATTCACTGCAGAGGATCCATTGGTGAGCAAGTGATGCAATGTTACATTTCTTCAAATCTGATGAAAAAACAAACTCATCTACATCTTGGATGTCCTGAGGGTGAGGACATTTTCAGCTAATTTCTATTGTTGGGTGAACTATTCTTTTAAAATGCTTTACCCAAAGGGTAAAGTTCGTCTGATTGAGATAGTCCAGTTTACCTCTGCTGGTAGACCAATTTTTTCTTGATTGTCGGACATTCAAAAGTAGACAAGTTTTCTGACGACATTAATAAATACATATAAATTGTGAGTATTTCATGTCTTTCTATGATAGAAAAAAGTTTCACAAATTCCTTTTAGAGGGTCTTTATTGCATGAAAGTGGCTTATTAAGATGCCTGTAAGAATTGTTTTGGGAAGAGGTTTTAAAAATGACCTTTTCTAAGAAATCCAACACTTTTCCTAAGCCAAATGCTCCATTCTCATTATTATAATAATAATAATCAAGATTATAATTGCACAATTGACTTAATCGTGCAAATAGATCATTTGCAGCATTCCATTTAGGTCTGCTAGTTGCATCAAAGCTTTTTTTTACAACACAGCAATTGATCATTGTAACAGACATTTTTGCACATGATTGCAATGATGAATCAGATGCATTAGTCTATAGGCCTATGAATGGTGACGACTGTTCCTATAATAAGTGCATGAGTCACAAATTTATGTTCTGTGTTTCACTTCTGCTCGCGGTTGCACATGATCACATCTTTGCGACAACTTTTGCATGGACAAGCGTGACTCGCTTTTTTTGGTTTGTTTGTTTTTTGCAAAGTGTGAGTTTCTCCAGCTTCGTGCATCAGTTGAATCCATTGTTAACAGCTTCAACAGTGCTGTATGGCCAACAAAAGAAGTTTATTCGAATCTCAAATTTTTTCCACACCAGTTTCCTTCCGAGTCCGGTTGGAAAGAGCTGAAATAAGTGAGACAAAGATGTGTTTCCGTTGTCAAGCAGCTTCTGTATGACTTTCATGTGTTCTTCTTTGAGGGTGCGCCTTGACTGACTCAGTGATTAATGAAGGGATGTTGAAACCCAGAATGTGGTACTTCCCGTTTCTTTGTGCCAGCCGGGGGTTTGACACTGGGAACAAGATAAAGTGATATTTAATGCTCTTACATCATCAGAGCTATTAAATAGGATTGTTCAGGAGATTTCTGTGAACAGTTGAACTCTTTGTACCTTTGTATCTTTTGTTAGTATTGTTTGGTTAAAGAGTCAGACGAATTGGAGAACAAATTGGCTCAGTTACAGTTCATGAGTTTGAATTTGAGGTGAATTGACAAAGTCCCATAGGATTTTCAGTTAGGAATTTGATTGACAGAAAAGGGAATTTTAGTTACAATTCAAAAAAGTGTAACATTTTATTAGTCCAACACAACAATAACATGTGCAAGAACAGATTAGAACATCTTAGTTTTAAGGTTTTTACATTTTATAAACCATTTGTTTGAGGCAATAATACTTGTATTCAGCAATGACACCTTAAAAGTGACATTTATAACGTTATAAAAGATTTCTGTTTCAAATAAATGCTGTTCTTTTGAACTTTCTATTCGTCAGATAATTCTAGAAAATGTAATGTATCAAGGTTTTCAACAAAATATTAGTCAGCACAACTGTTTTCAACATTGCTAATAATCAGAGATGTTTCTTGAGCAGCGAATCAGCATATTAGAATGATTTCTGAAGATCATGTGACACTGAAGACTGGAGTAATGATGCTGAAAATACAGCTTTGATCACAGAAATAAATTACATTTTAACAGATATTCATATAAAAAACAGGTATTTTAAACTGTAATAATATTTCACAATTTTTACTATATTTTTGATCAAATTAATGCAACCTTCCTGACCTTTTTCAAAAAAAAAAAATTTAAAATAAAAAAATACTGACCCCACATTTTTGGCTGGTAAATTCAAGAATTTATTTTGAATGTTTAAGAATTTCTTAATTTAATTTTTCAATGTTGTATAATCTGGACGGAAAATGAAACATGAAACTTTCTTCTTCTTCTTTTTTTTTTTTTTTTTAATTGTGTTTTATTTGTACAGCACTTGTCATTATGTACCTTTCATTCCAAAGCAGTTACACAAGCAATAGTGCCTCAAAAGCATGTGTCCACTTGTTTTACTTTGTCATTCTGTAGGAAAAGACATATAGCAGGTGACACACCCAGAGGACTCACTTTCTACCCTTCAGTGTCTCAATAGCTGGAAGTTGTTACTGTACAAAGCACAGTAAACTATTTCTATAAAATATTGCACTACTGTTATTTTGCATAGAATACATTGTTTATCAATACTTTTGCACACTCATCCAGCTGTATTTATTACCACTGTTCTCACGTTTCTGCTGTTCATAATGTGTATATATAATGTGTATATATAATTATAATTATGTGTATATATAATCCTACATTGCTCTGTTCATAATGTAAATACAATCCCTACATTGCATTCCTATTTATATTCTGGATATACTCTGCTCTATACTGTACATAGCAATTCCACTGTACATTCTGTAAATCATATCTTCACTTACTCTGCACTTATGTATATAAAATACTATATTCTTGCACTTCTGGTTAGATGCTAACTGCATTTCATTAGCTCTGTACTTGTACTCTGCATAATGACAATAAAGTTGAATCTAATCTAATCTAATCTAATCTAATAAGACTGTAAAAGTGCCATTCTCACATGAAACCGCAAAACAATGCTGTGAAGCTGTGACTTCTCTGAGAGAGATTTCATTTGACATTTCCAAGCCCTTGGTGGGACAGAAAGTCAAGAAATTATTTTTTGTCAGTTTACAATAAAAACAGACACAAATGAGTCAAAAATTGACATACAATAATGTTCGTTTTTGGTTGCAGACTTTTGTTTCTTGGGAAATCGGAGTAGTTTGAAAGGTTGTTGAGGTTTCTTCTGAAACTGTAGTGAAAATGCATGAGATTTGCTCTCTATCTCATTGCTGTTGAGAAGAAACTGAGATTTTAAAATGATATTACTCCTCTTTTTTCTTTCCTATGGGAAGCTGACTCCCATGATGCTTTGGCTCAAGCGTAGCGTGAAGATGGCATTAAGTAAGAAAGCAGCACTGTTTGTTTTCCTTAAGAAATTCTTCAGAGAAGCCCCTGAATCCCCCCAAGCTCTTATTTCCTATCAAAACGAAAGTGGCTAAACTGATCCAGAGCGAGGAAAACCACAGGAAAACTGAGTTTTCTCAAGTCTCAGGAAAACGTTTTGTTCGCTGTCTTCATTTCAGTTGGTATATTTTTAGATCAGCATTTATATTTGTAGGATGCCATGATTTGGGGGAAAATCAAAATTGTAATTTTTTCTGATAAAGATTGTGATTTAAAATCCAATAAAAATTGGCAGAATTTGGCCAAAATGTTGTGATTATATATCAGTATGGCAATGTAATAATAATAATAATAATAATAATAATAATAATAATAATAATAATTATTATTATTATTATTATTATTTTCATTTTTATTATTACTTCTAAATAAAATAGAAAAATTAATAAATAAAAATGAAAAAATAAATATAATACTATTGTAATATTTCACTACGAAATAAAAAATAAGAAAAATATTAATAATTTTATTTTACTTTTTAACTCTGAAATTATAATGATAATAATATTTATAGCTTAATTTAATTTTCAAACATTAAACCATTGAACTTTTTCACTATTCCAGCCTTTGAAATCAGATAATTGCACTAAGCCATATCACGATTTTGTTTTTATTTCAGTTAATTGTGTGGCCCTTTGTACTTGTAAATTATTTTTGCACATTTTTTTTGTATGTTTTGGCAGAACTGATATAACTGTACATGTTGACCATATCTAGAAATCACACAGAGCTGAGTGAAAACATTATAATGTCAACACGTTAAATGTAATGCAGTTAAACATTTAATAAATCTAATTTATTCAAATATTAAATTCATAGATAGTTTTCATTGCATTTCTGTGAACCTCAAAAGATTTGTAAACATCTGTATGTAAATTTTAAAATCCATAATAGCAATTAGAAGCTGTTCATACGTTGATATAAATGTATGTGTGTTAGACGTACATGTTATGATTGAATACTAATGAGATCGCGTTGGTGAAATCGTGGTGGAGAATAGACATGCGGTGAGCAGCTGGGCCTGAAATTACCATCAGACACAAATGTGATGCTTATTTGATGATCCTCAAGTATCTCTTGTTAGACAGCTGTTCAGATGAAACTGTTGCTCACCTTTTATGCTGATGAGCGAGGCTTTTAATTCTGGTTAAGTGTAGCAGTCGTTGAGTGGCACTACAGCCCCAAAGGATGAAGCGACTCGTGTTTGCACTTTTCTCTTAATATCTTTTAAATGAAAATTTTCATCATTTACTAAATAAGCGTCCTGCTCATTGTTTTCTTATCTGTGATATTATATATTGCATTGTTGATGCCTTGTCAGATGCTAATGAATGCAGTACATTTCATATGAGGTTCTTTCCCTTGTCTGATAGTGATATTTTATTATAAAATACTAGAAATGCAGCACTATATATACTGTCCTTTTGAACTCTTCTACTCACCAAGGCTGCATTTATTTGATCAAAAATGCAGTAAAAATTTGGAAATATTTTTACAATTTAAAATAGCTGTTTTCTATGTGAATATACATAAAAATGTAATTTATTTCTGTGATCAAAGCTGTATTTTCAGCATCATTACTATAGTCTTCAGTGTCACATGATCCTTCAGAAATCATTCTAATATTCTGATTTGCTGCTCAAGAAACATTTCTGATTATTATCAATGTTAAAAACAGTTATGCTGCTTAATATATTTGTGCATGTCATATATTTTAATATCTGCAATTTTTTTCAAGATTTTTTTTATGATTTGGAAGTCCAAAATTTTAAATAAACGCTTTCAAACAAATGGTATTTTTTAAACTTTCTGTGTTCTAAATGAACAGATTTAGATATACTTTTTAGCACACACTATATAGGGAACTTGTGATTTGGAATGCAGCTTATATAAATCCAGCCTGGAGCACAAAAGCAGTCTTAAGTCGCTGGGGTATATTTGTAGCAATAGCCAAAAATACATTGTATGGGTCAAAATTATCGATTTTTCTTTTATGCCAAAAATTATTAGGATATTAAGTAAAGATCATATTCCATGAAGATATTTTGTAAATTTCTTACCATAAATATATGAAAACTTCATGTTTGATTAGTAATATGCATTGCTAAGAACTTCATTTGAACAACTTTAAAGGCAGTTTTCTCAGTATTTTGATTTTTTTGCACCCTCAGATTCCAGATTTTCAAATAGTTGTATCTCAGCCAAATATTGTCCGATCCTAACAAACCATACATCAATGGAAAGCTTATTTATACAGCTCTCAGATGATGTATAAATCTCAATTTTGAAAAATTGACACTTAAGACTGGTTTTGTGGTCCAGGGTTACATTTAATTCCACATCTGTGCACAAGTGTTATCTTGTATGCTGATATTCCTCTGGATTTCAGTGGGAGAGCTCGTCCGCTGTCTGGAAGAGCAGAGATTTTATGTCGGAGAATGAAGTGCAGGTGTTAGTGGGGGTGTGTAGTGTAGTACTTAAGAAGGAATGCCATAATTTAATGTTCTGATGACATTTTTTCATTCATATAACATGAGTCAGATGAACTTTCTCTGTGCAGAATTTCCCACAATGGTGCAACACCTCTAAATATCTGTTGTGTTCGGTGTAAAAGGCTGTCACATTGTGTTGTAACCAGGCGTGGCATCAAGATATTTGTAGTTTTTATATGTTGCATAATGCAAGGCCCATATAGAATTGATTTGTTGAGTCTAGTATGGAAGGGCTTGACTGGGTTGCACACAGATATGAACACCTTTGATCTGAACTTGAACACTGCGAGCTAGACACCATCATCACCCGACGTCAATGCCTGACCTCACTGATGCTCTTGGGAGTGAACGGGAGTGAATCCCTGCATCCATGATCCAACGTCTAATGGAAAGTCTTTTCTAAAGAGTGGAAGCTGCTATAGCTGCTATGTTTTTTGCCATGCATTTTAAATGAAATTAAGTGTAAAAAAAAATTAGATGGGAGGAAAAAAAATATTTCAATGCTTTTGCGCTCTCTTTTGCAAAACAATCGCTTTCCTTGGAGAAACTTTGTGTTCCCTTTGCATTCAGTTTGCAAGCAAAACTTTTTTGATGGAAATATAATGAGTTGGGAGGTAAAACTAGATTTCAGTGCTATTGCAAGCAAATGTAAAGTTTCTTAGAGGAACACAATACCTTTGCTAGCAAACACAACGTTTCATAGGGAAACACATTACTTTTGCAAAAGATCGCAAATGTTTTGAAGAGAGAGCGCAAAGATTCTCGGAGGAATGCAGTGCTTTTACAATAAAACACAAATGTTTTGGAAGCAAACACAAAGTTTCTTGGGGGAATGCAAATGTTTCGAAGCAAATGCAAAGTTAGTTTCTCATGGAAACGCAATATTTATGCAAGAACAAACACAACGTTTTTTTATTGGAACGCAAGGGTTCTTAGAATTAGGGATGCTCGATATTATCGGACTGATATCAGAATCGGCCGATAATGGCGTTAAATGTAAATATCGGCCTGATATGAAAAATTATGCCGATATGTCTTGCCGATAAGAGGAATGGGTTAACTCACATGTGCTCAGGGTGTGCTAGTGATTAGATCACGTCAGCATTGTGGCTCATTCTTGAAGCAAAGTTTTGTCTGAATGAGATTAGATTGACTGTTTTGGATCACTGCATTTAATCTGTGAAAGCACCTACAGAATGACGCGTTCGGTGTGTGATAGAGTAAACCAGGGGTGCCCAACCCTGTTCCTGGCGATCGACTGTCCTGAAAAGTTTAGCTCCAACTCTAATCAAACACAGCTGAAGCAACTAATTAAGGTCTTCAGGATCGCGTGAAAATTAAAAGCAGGTGTGTTTGATTAGAGTTGGAGCTAAACTTTTCAGGACAGTCGATCGCCAGGAACAGGGTTGGGCACCCCTGGCCTACACAAATAACATTTACACTCTGTTTCTGATTAAATAAAGCAGTAATTGATGTCATAAAATAATGAGTATGTTTTGATTTATAGGTCAGAAGCTATAGCTTACATGAAAAAAAATCACAAACATGACACTTGTAAATTAAATAATTTTATATATACTAATTTATTCATTAATGTGTAATATGTTTTATTTTTTAAACAAATCATGAGCTCTAAAAGATTTTCAGAATTTTTACAACTCTTTTGTTTTAGACCATGTACAAATGTTAAATCCTAAAGTAAAATGTTAGGGTTAACACTGCATCTTTCTGGGGGGAAAATGCAGTGATTGATATATAGTTTATTTATCGTTATTTTCAAAGCTTCAGTGTACTGTTAAAAACCTTCATTATTTTTTATTTCATTCTAATAAATAAGTTCTTGTTAAAAACTAACCAAAATTAAAAATATTTTGCTTATAATTTCTGCACAGGAGAGACTTGGTGTTGTTTCCAAACAAAAGGAAATATATCGGTATCGGCCAAAATGAGTTGAAAAATATCGGCATATCGGCAAAAATCCAATATCGTGCATCCCTACTTAGAATGCAATACTTTTTCAAGAACAAATGCAAAGTTTCTTAGTAGAACGCAAGTGTTACTTGCAAATGTGTTGCAAGTAAATGCAAACTTTCTTAACTCAATACTTTTGTGACCAAAAGCGAACGCAAAAGATTCTTAATGGAATGCAATACTTATGGGACATCAAAAACAAAGTTAGCGGAATGCAACGTTTTCCATTTTTTAGCGGAATGCAATACTTTTACAAGAATGAACAAAGTTTCTTAGCGAAATGCAATCATTTGGCAAAAGAACGCAAATGTTTCACAAGCAAATGCAAAGTTAGTTTTCACAATACTTTTGCAAGAAAAACGGAAAGTTTTTTAGAGTAATGTAACACTTGTGAGAGGGAAACTAAAAACTAAGTTTCTTAACAGTCAAGTCACCTTTATTTATATAGCGCTTTTAACAATACAGATTGTGTCAAAGCACTTAACAGTATCAAATTGGAAGATAGTGTCAGTAATGTATAATAATAAGATTAAACACTCAATTTTCAGTTAAGGGTATTTCATTATTGAATTCAGAGATGTCACTGTCTAGCTCAGTTTAGTTTAAATAGTATCTGTGAAATCAGATTGACCATAATCGCTAGAAATTAAGTGTCCACAGAACACAATACCTGTGGTAAGTTTCTTAGTTGAATGCAAGACTTTTGTGAAAAAAGGGAATGTTTTGCAAGTAAATGCAATGTTTTTTTTTTAGGGGAACACAATACTTTTGCAAGAACAAACACAAAGTTTCTTAGTGGAATGCAGGACTTTTGTGAAAAAAAGCGATTATTTTGCAAGTAAACAAAATGTTTTTAGGGGAAGACAATACTTTTGCGAGAGTGAATGCAAAGTTTTTTAGTGGAATGCGAGGCTTTTACAAAAAAATGCAAATGTTTTGCAAGTAAACAAAGTTTCTTGAGGGAACGCAATACTTTTGCGAGAGAGCCAGGAGCCCTTTGACCACCCTGCTCAAAACTGCAGTTTTTGTCCCCTTTTTCTTGACAAGAAATGCTTTTATTAAGACATGGAACTGGTGTATTTTTTTTTTGCATCCACATCAAACGGGAGACTTTTCAGACGCGAACTTCAGCTTTGCCTCAGCGCCAGGCACGAGTCAAATGAGCGCGGAAAAGGTACACCAGCCAAATGAGCTTCACTAGAACAATGAGATGCTGTTAGGCTATATGTCAGTAAAACAAACTTTCCTGTCCCGTCAGCCGTCACTGTGCTCACGGCGCATGCTCTGATCGCGTCATCATAAATAAGCGCACGAAACTATGAGCATACAACGTAGTTCTGTCATCAGTTAAGTCATGAACTTACCAAAAAGGCGATTAAAGCTGCAAACTGTGGATGCATGTATGCATGCATTACATTTCAGAACGTCTCTCAAATGCATACGAAAATATAGGCTATCGTGCAATTCCAGATCACAATAAGGCGCAAGCTGATATGTATTTTAATTTGTAATTTAATGCACCAGTAAATGTGAGCACAGTGCACTTATACTAGAAAATACGCGCTATTTTTTTCATTAATTTTAAAAGTACAAACGAAAATGAAACCATTTAAATGCATAAAACAACTCATTTTTGTATTCTGGCATTTATGTGCTGTTGTCTTCCGGGCTTTTTCACATTCTTATCACTAACTGCATGTCTCATCCATGAGTATGTAATGTTAGAGAACAAGTTTTTGGGGGTTTTGAGAACCAGAACCAAGCTGACAGAGCAATAAAGCTATAGTGAGCCCCTTTATTAAAATACCTGGAGGTGAGGAATAATACAAAAATGGTCATATTTACTCAGTATTACTTGATATAATAATTCACAAATATCTCAATTACAATTAAGTAGAAATTAATTGTATTCCGCTGTGTTTTAGGCACTAAAGTAGTCTAGTACTTTATAGTAAACTAATTTATATTGAAATAATGAAGATTTCTTTGCCACCCCAGGCTGGTTGCGGGCCCCTCCCTGGCCACCCCTATGAAAACATCCTGAACACAAATGTTTTACGAGCGATTGTAACATTTCTCAGGGAAACCCAATACCTTTGCAAGAGAACGTAAAAGCGTTGATGTTTTTTCTACCTCTCCCCTTGTTTTCATAACATTAAGGGACTCCATTAGGTCATTACTGTATATCAGTAGACAAAAATGAATATTTAAAAATATGATTATGTTATTGATCCCATTTTGAGTGGATGCAGCTAATGTCTTTGCTCGCATGCACATTCATGTGTGATTTCATCTGGGTTATTATGCAAGCAGATGAGGAACTGCTGGTGTTTGGATTGAGTGTTGACCTTCTGCAGCTGGGAAGGAAATGCTCAGTGAATGTTTGACTTTTGCTGTTAGGCATGCATGTGGTCCTGTTATCCAAGTTTATGAGATTGGCTCGAGCGGAAAAGTGAAATAAAAGAAGTGCGGTTGCACATCACATATGCTACACAATGACCCATAATGGGAGGTATTTACTTTATGATAAAAGGAGAGAGCTGCAGTGGAAGAGAAAATGATTCAGTTTCCCACAAAAAGAATCACATGACTTAAGACGTGCAACATAATGCATAATTTTGTTTTGATTCTCGTTTTTGGAGCGTAGTCATAATGAACTGTTGCACTGAAAAGAGCTTCTTCAAAAGAAATGTGTTCCAGGAAGAAAATAGCTGCATGAATAACTAATGTTTTCAAAGGAATAGATCATCCATGAATGTCATTAAGTTCACCTGTAATTGTTGGAAAGGCCCTAGAAGTGGGTCAGTATTTTTCATTGTTGTTGGACTGTAAGCCTCTTTGGATCAGGACTCATATGACAGTTTCCACTTCAACATGGATCAAAGAAAGTATAATCTAGTCAAGGCAGATTTACAGGCTGGTTAATCAGAGGTCGTGAGTATCTGCCTGCACAGTCTGTTTCCTTCCTAACTGCTCATTAGGGCTGGGCGATGCAGATAAAAAAAAAAAGAGAGTGTGTGAGATTTCTAAATATGACTGTGTTCCAGAAGTGACATGTTCCGCATGTACATTTATTTTCATTTCCATAGACACTAAGGGTGTGTGATATTGACAAAAAAATAATATCTTGATATTTTCTGGGATTTTATCAATAACGATAATTAGACGATATTTTACTGAGTGTGTTATTGTGTTGGTACCTTAAGGACTGCCGCGGACAGCTAACTCAGCTAACTAAAGTTTTTGATATTCTTCATATTTTGTGTGGTGGTCAGTTCACACTGATAGAAATGAATCTTTTCCAATAAGTTTAAACTGATATGGGCATTTTTACCTTTATAGGGCCATTTTTTCTAAAAGTGCCCATTATCAAATTCTAGTCAAATTCTTGCATTTAATCAGTGAATTAGAATATTAAGACATTTGGGCTGTTACCAAGCAAATGAAATCTACACAGAAGCTGCATCTGAAGTAGCATTACCATGTACTGTTTAATGCAAGACATGAATGCATTTAACCTGCAATTACAAATGCATAAATAATGGTTTGATATATTCAACATAAAAACGTTGAATACTGATATTTGAAATGATTTAAAACATGAAAAAAAAAAAAAAAATCGAAATGTGAAATTAAAACCGCCAATAGGTGGCAGCAAATCACTGTTAAGTGAGTCTTTGCGATTGAACCGAATCATTAAAACAGTTGATTCTTTCAGGAACGAAACCATCATGTTGCTCAGAGATGCAAAACTGTGTTTGCAATGATTTTTTGTTGGCAAAATAGAGCAAAATCAGGCAATATGGTGTCTAAAACGTAAGTCTCTAAATTAATCTCTTGCTTATTGAACTGTTGTAAGTAATCAATATCACATTTGTAATCATGGTAATTTTTGGAGAAAAACAGCACTCTTTGTGTGAAATTGATTAACTATATGTGACCCTGGACCACGAAACCAGTCTTAAGTCGCTGGGGTATATTTGTTGCAATAGCCAAAAATACATTGTATGGGTCAAAATTATTGATTTTTCTTTTATGCCAAAAATCATTAGGATATTAAGTAAAGATCATGTTCCATGAAGATATTTAGTGAATTTGCTACTGTAAATATATCAGAACTTAACTTTTGATCAGTAATATGCATTGCTAAGAACTTCATTTGGACAAATTTAAAGGCAATTTTCTCAGTATTTTGATTTTTTTGCACCCTCAGATTCCAGATTTACAAATAGTTGTATCTCGGCCAAATATTGTCCAATCCTAACAAACCATACATCAATGGAAAGCTCATTTATTCAGCTTTCAGATGATAGAGAAATCTCAATTTCGAAAAATTGACACTTATGACTAGTTTTGTGGTCCAGGGTCACATATGAAGTGGTATAAATATATACATTTTCTGCCGCCATGTCTTGAATGTGTTATCATTCTAAATGCGTTTTAATAGACTAAATCATGCAGTGAAAGAATGCACTTTAAATGCGCACATGCACTAGTCTAGACTTCACGTAATGTACGCGTGCACTCTGTAGGGGTGTTTTGAATGGTTTTTGCAAAATACTCGATAATGTGAAATTGCATATCGTTGAAATAACAATTACGATATTATCGCAGATGATATTTATCGCATACCCCTAATAGACGCTCAAATGTATATTAATATTAATGTACTGACAGCATCTAAAACTTCACTGTAACCCCAATAAGCTGGCAAAACTCAAAAACATTTAATGTGAAAGTTAATAAATTCAAAGTTTTAAGTAAGCAGAACTCATACATGTTGATTGAGCTTAAATTGAAATATGTGAGCAAACTAACTCATACATTTAACTTAAAATTATCATGTAATTTCAATTTAGTACGTACTAAAATATTTTTGGTTGTGGAAACTATAACTAGCTAACTCCGTTAAATGTAAATTTGTTAGTAACACAATGCTTTGATTAGCATAGCAATTGCTGAACATAGAGCAATATAGAATATTTAATAGCAAAAAAAAAATTTAAAACTAAATCCCCCACTTAACATTAATCTTGAGCAAAAGGAACATTATATAACACTTGATGTTAGCATTTATTCTCCCTTTGGAGAGAAATGGGAAATAGAAATCAGCCCAGTTTTTGTTAAATTTAAGTTTGTCTAAATTAAAAGAAACAAAACAATGAACCAATCCAGATTACTTAAGTTGTCAGTTTTGTGAACTCAAAAAAAGGAAAGTTTTAATTACTCGTAAAAGTTAATTAGTTTAAATTACTTTATTTAAATTTGCCACTAGTTAAAAAAAACTAAAAAATAATTATTTAATAACAATTATGATATTATTTATATTATAAATAATAAAAAAATATTATTTAGTAAACTGCCATTATAGCTATGATTGAATTAAAATGATTAGTGCAAGTAGTAAAATATAGTAAAAACTTTAGTTAAAATAAACAAACCATGTTTTGCGTTTCTTTTTCCTTTTCCAAATTTTGCAATTATTCCTCTTTTGTAAACCGTAAATACTTAATAATGTTTTAGTTGTTGTATGTTTCAGCATCTATCATAATAAAAAAATAAAATAAATAAATAAATAAAAAAAAAATAAAAATAATTATATATATATATATATATATATGGGTCAAAGATGTCCGCATCAAAAGAAATTTACAAAAATTATTTTATGTCCATAGAAATCACATTAAATGTAATTAAAGTGTCTACTTTTAAGTTTTTTAATGTTTTTGGAGAATAAAATGTCAAAATTTGGTTGAAATAATGTTACATTGTCATTCAGTGTAACACAATATTTATGTAAAAAATCAAACAACATGCTTATTCTGACTTGTACGTATTAAAATATATAAAAGAATAAGGGAGCATATTAAATTTTATTGTGTTTTAAATGAGTAATAAATTCTTACTGACAAACAGGCAAAACCTAGGATAGTGGCAAATCTTAAAAATGTAAAATTACAACTAATTAGTATCTGGGGTGAAAGTAATTAGTCTTTTAATATGTCATAAATTGATTTTTGTTGTAAATATGCCTGACAGGACTGTTACACTGAATGACATTTTAGTGGGTGTCTTCTGTAAATCAGGGAAAAATGTATGATATTTATTTTGTGCTCAGAAAAACAAAAACAAAATTGTAATTGAATTAAACAGAAAACTTTTTAATGTTTTTAGGGAAAAACAACAACAATTAAAGCAGTATTACACTTATTGTTTTTATGCTTAAACCCTTTTTCGTCTTTGACCCACATATATATATATATATATATATATATATATATATATATTCAGAGGTGATACTACCTGCCAGTAGGGTCCTGCCAGACGGTTTTTATTACACAACACAGCTTGTTAATGATTTGTGAAAATCACTAATTTGTTGTCATCAAACATGTCATCTGATCTAACTCAGTCTGAGACTCCTGGCTAAATTTGCTTCAGTGATCATTCCCAGAAAGCCCTACAAGGGAAAGAGGAGTAAAAGCAAAACCAACAAAACACGAGCGTCTGCCAGAGTCTGGGTTCGATTTCTCAAGTCAGAGGAGATCGGGATGATCAGCGCTGCCAGACGCCAAGAACTCTGCAGCACTCGTCACTGCATGTTCACAGAAAGCTGTGCTTATTCTGAGGGAGTATAGAGATACTGTGTGTGTATACTGTATCTGTCCAAACATCACAATGTGAAGCACAGAGCACAAGAGCAGGATTGCTGGAGCTGAAGTCCCATTCATTCTCCATTGAGAAACCTGACATGAGCTCAGACACTGCTGCGGAAAACACAAGCCTGTGATTTCAGCTTTAGTTTTTCAGAAATCATATTTGTTTACCAAGTAAAGAACTATAAGCAATCCTGAAATGAGATGCACCAATGAGAAACATTTTTAACATACTTATACGTGGAATAATTACATATTTCTTACGTGTTTTGGAAATAAGTCTCTTTTGCATGCCGAGGGTGCATTTATGTGATCAAAAATACTGTAAAAATTGTGAAATATTATTAGAATTTAAAAAAAAAAATTTCTGTGAATATCTGTTAAAATGTAATTTATTTTTGTGATCAAATCTGAATTTCCAGCATCATTACTCCAGTCTTCAGTGTCACATGATCTTCAGAAATCATTCTAATAGAAAGAAACATTTCTGATTAATATCAATGTTAAAAACAGTTGTGCTGCTGAATATTTTTGTGGAAACCGTGATACATTTTATTTTTCAGGATTCACAGATGAATAGAAAGTTCAAAAGAACAGAATTTATTTGAAATAGAAATCTTTTGCAACATTATAAATGTCTTTGCTGTCACTTTTGATCAATTTAATGCATCTCTGCTAGATAAGCATTATTATTATGTTTTAATTCATACTTTCTTCAGCCTTTTGGACTGTAGTGTATCAAGGTTGCCACAAAAATATTGGGCAGCACAACTGTTTTCAACATTGATAATAATCAGAAATGTTTCTTGGGCAGCAAATCATCATATTAGAATGATTTCTGAAGATCATGTGACACTGAAGACTGCGGTAATGATGCTGAAAATCCAGATTTGATCACAGGAATAAATTACATCTTAACAGATAATCACATAGAAAACACTTATTTTAATTTGTAATACAGTTTTTCTCGATTGCTTAAACACATTTCTTGAAACTATGCCTCGTATTCTCAAAACAGTAAACACGAATCCATAACTTCTAACTCAGTTCCCCAAACTTCCTATATTCAGGTCAAAATGAAGCTATCCACTCAAAACAACTCAATCTTGCTGAAAAACCAAACTTTGCTCTCAGACATGACAATAATAGAATATAACAGAATATCAATGATACAAAAATACTACTACTACTAATAACACTGCTAAACGTTTCTTGCTTGAGAATGAATAGCTGTTAAAAGTTATTATGCAAACTTATAGATACTTTACCTGTGTAAACTGTTGTTTATTTCTGTTTGAGACCCAAAAATGTATCATTAGACCTCAAATTAAAGAATCAATCATTAAGTAGAAATCTGTGAATATGTGTTAAAGGTGACATATCATCACTTTTCCAGGTTTTAAGTGTTATAATCAGGTCCCCGGTGCATCTACCAACCAAGGAAACATGAAAAAGGTTAACCCAGTAACTTTGTTTTGGTAAGCCTTTTTCTGCAAGCGTCTGAAAAAACGAGCGTCTGATCTCGCTCCCCTAGTGACGTTGCAAAGGGAGCTCATTATAATATTAGCGCCCCTTAATCTGTAAGTTTCCACCCACGGCGCCGTCATCTTGATTTCACAAGCGACAACGCCATACCAGTTCTAATGCCATGGAGAAAGTTTGAGCAAAACATGCTAACTGTTCTGCCTTTAGCTGCACAGACGAACACAGAACACTGTTTACAGTCCCAGCCTCAGAGACAACAACACAGCAGTGGATTTATTGATTTATTTACTGTATATTGCTGCTGCCACACAGATCTAAAATAAACATGTGATTTAGTTCCCAGCTGTTTACCTTCACAGACATAACCCACTGTTTTTGTAACTCGTGTGTTTTTAGCGTAAACTTGTGTGTGAATGAGAACTTAGTTTAGTACTCACATGCTGTGACAGCCGCTTTCTGTCCGTGTGCACTTCTGTATATCAGAAGTTTAAACTAATATGGTTTAAAATGCACGATTTCAGCGCGATAAACATGATAATCAGAACCAAAACAGTTGTTTTTAGCAGCTGCTGTAATGCTGCAGAGCTATTCTGGAAAAGGGGGCGGGGAGCAGCAGCTCATTTGCATTTAAAGAAACAGGCACAAAAATCAGAGTGTTTCTGCTTCCACTCAAAATAGGCAATGATATAGTAAATGATCTGTGGGGTATTTTAAGCTGAAACTTCACAGTTGCATTCTGGGGACCCCTGAGACTTATATTACATATTGTAAAAAGGGGCATAATATGTCACCTTTAAAAAAAAAAAAATCTATGGTATCAAATTGTCATTATGGACGAAATTGTTTGCTTGTTTGGTTCATGAAAATCAGGGATGATGATTTATTGAATATTGAAACTGTATTTGCTATGATTGTGTTGGGTATACTGAAATAAGCAATGCTATTAATAATGCAATGGTTCAAACTGTACGTCTCTGCCAGAAGTGTCTATATTTGTGTTTTAATGCTGCAGGGCGGCATGTCTGTGGACTGCATCACTGATCTGGATGACAGTCACTCTCGTCTGCTGGAGGCTCTTCAGCTCTCAATGCCTGTGGACTCACACAGCGAGAAGAAGAAGACGAGCGATGCCAAGCTCAGCCTGAACCCCATCTACAGACAGGTGCCTCGTGTACTGGACTGCTGCTGCCAACACCTGCAGAAATATGGTCAGTGCCACATCAATCCTGCTTTAAGGAGCCCCTGAAATTATTATTGTGGTTCTGAGTTCACATCTGTCGGTCTTTATCAGTCAATCAATCAATCAATAATTTTATTTCGGTCCTCACAGACAACTTTTCATAAAAAATTTAGGTGTCATAATACAGAGTAATTACCTAGTCAAGTACTTAGTAGTGACCGTTGTACTTACATGAAACAAAATGTACTTACCATGGGCCAGTTGCACCAGCTAGATGTAAAAAAGCTGGGTGTAAGCCCTACGCTGGGCTTTGCAACGTCCAGCTTTACGATAAATATTTACACCTGTTGCACCAACTAAAACTACGATCAAGCTCGTCTACGCCCGACGCTGACACATTCTCCCGCAGTTATGGATATAGCTGAGACGATCACGCTGCAATGGCTACAACTAGTCCGTTTTTATATCTGAAGTCTCCTTGCACGTTCCCATGACAGATTTCTTCAAACAAACATTAAAAATGAAGGTGGCAGGTTAAGTAAAATATAATGAATGCAATACAATGCTTCTTATTTTTTCTAGCTGACTATCAAGTTTATGTACAATGAATGTCTTTCCTGAAGTAAATGTGACTTTACATGACATTGTGTGTTTTACTGACGTCTTTCTGTGGCTGAAAAACCAAATTTATAGTTTATATTTTGTGATAAAACTGACAGAATTTGAAAGCTGATACTTTTTTCT
>JAFVLL020017707.1:0-21448 GCA_021397915.2 Tor tambroides | reverse complement strand
CAATGTCAGACACCCCCCCCCCCCCAAAAAAAGGTAATAATAAATGCTTTATGTAAAGCTGAAGTAATTTCTGTGTTCCTATTCACTAATTGAAATTACAAAAATAATGACTTTTGAAACTGGTTTTCAAATCACTCCACTTGTTTGACCATTGGTTGATCAAACAAATAGTTCTGCCCCAAACTCACACCATTAGTTGAGCCAGTGTTGCTATGTTAGGCTGATTGAGATGTTTAAACAAATTTTCCTACCAGATGATCACAATAACAGTAATAAAAATAAGAATAAGAATAAGATTTATTTCCCAAATAAATAAATAAATAAATAAATAAATACATAATTTTTAAGCATCAAGTCAGTAACATTTTTAAAACTGTCAATATCTTAAGGGTTAAATTTAGATTTTGTTCATTACTTAAGAATTAACATATTTATGTTAATTAATAATTTCATTATGCTTTCTAAATTATATATTGACTTAATGTCTACATATAGTAACAAAATATAAATAAATATGCATAAATGTGTTGGTTTTCCATATAAATCTATATTGAAATTCAAACATATGCTTTTTTACTGTAGTCATTATACAGAAATGTTATAGTTATAGAGCTATAGGAGACAGTAAAGAAACACCTCACATCTTACATCCACTCCATCTTGCTTCAGCTTGCACCAAACAAAAATAACCGATAACCCTCAGTTGACTGATTCATCAGTTCAGAATCCATTAAAAGGATTTGAAATCCCACTCTTTAATTTCCTCTCATCATGCAAACAAAATAGCAGTTTGAGGCTCATTACACTCTATCGTGATTCAATGATCCAAAATCAGCACGCACACACACATACGCGCACAAACGTGAATCTGAATTAGAGCCAAGAGCAATTCTGAAATATGAATGGACAACTCCATCAAATCCACACATACTAGCTCCACAGATTCAGATGTGTGTAGTCCTCTGAGAAAGCTCCGATCAATTAGCAGTGAAAACAAATGCATCCAGTGTCTGGCATGGCTGCAGGGAGAATCACAGTTGGAGAAAAGGACATTATCCTCAAGTAAATCCAATACATTTCATCACGTCTTCATTTAATGGGCTGGAATAGTTCGGATAGAGGCTAATGGAATGGAAAGGAAGTGAATGAGGGAGAGGGAACGAGGTGGGGGTGTAGAGGATGGTACTTTCCGGTAATGCTGGCACTCCTGGCTCCAAAGGTACAGCCTGCGCTCTATAAGGGGAAATATGAGAAGGTGTTATTGCTATGCTAGTGCTGACAAATGCTGTAAGTCAACTAAATGGTCAATTAAAGCAATGCTGTATATGCACACTCAGTTGATTTAAGCTGATTAAGGAACCACGTGTGCTTTTTATTATCAGGCTCACTCCATATGTCTTCTCTGCATTCTGCATTTTCTACAATACCTCTGTAAAGATGCCACAACAGTTCCATAAATTGTACCACTTTTACTACATCCATGATAACCATGAAGAAAAGAAAGAGATATCACGACAAAAATAAAAGAGGCTCTTGTTGGACTGTGTTTCAAAGCCCTGCAAATTTATAGAAGCTGGCTGTGTTTGGCTCGCTAGCACTCCTCTGGATGGTCAGTAAATCTATGTTGTGCTCATTCAGAAATAAATAAAGAAGAAGGGAAAAATGCTCTCATGCACACAGTTTAATTAAGGGCTTCTGGGAATTATAATCAACGCTATGAGATACAGCTTGGTGATGAAGCATAAATCTATAGAGCCAGCAGCCGACGGGCCCCAATCTAATGTGTTGGCAATATTGCTCATCCAGCAAACAACTGCAGTGCGTGGTATGTGTTTGTGTTGCCGTGTGTGTGTATGTGTGGACTGAACAGTAGATTGTGTGTGTTTTGATAGCTGATTATAATTATAAAAGCATGCATTGCAACACATGCCAACACATACAGCACATAGACACACAGTAACATTGATTTTGCTGCAGTGATGGAGGGATTTTTGTAGGCCAACCTGGAAGGTAGGTTTTTGTATTAATGCAGAAAATAAGCTCTGTGAACAATGTGATTCTTGTTTTACTCATCATGATAATAATCAAGAATAAACACAACTTTTATGGCAACTTTTATTTTATTTTGTAGCCTAAATAGTCTGTTAAGCTAAACATGAACTACACCACATTTGCATGACGTCAATGTTAACATCATTAAACTTCCAACAACTCTATCAATCTTTATTTAAAAAATAAATAAAATAAAATAAAAGAACACAATTATAAACACAATGAGGCTGTTAAAGCAGACTAGTGAGTAGATGAGTTTACCTGTTTAAAGTTTAATGTTGGTTATTATGTTATAGAATTAAATGTGAAAATATCTTGAGCTTGAGTTAACCATAGACCTTTTCAGGCATTTAACCAAAGATCCATTCAAGAAACCCATTGAATATGGGACGATGGAAACAGAAGTGCTAAAATGTTTCCGGATTCTGAAATACTCCATCCTGAAGCACTCTATTTGCTAGGGTCTTCATACTGGTCAAGCTGCCGTTATTGGTAGGGTCTCCATTGCTATTGATATCTTGTGATCGCCTCCAGTGTCAAGTGACATCAACCGCACTAGTGCCTTATGAAAGCATACACTGCCTAAGCCTAAAGTGCAACGGTCTGACACAATCTGTTGTGACAGAAATGTCACACCACGTTAACATGAGGTAATGTTACACCACACTTTGAAGAGAATGATTTCTGCCAACAATTCTTCTATTAATCTATGTAAAGGTTTTTTGGCTCTTACTGTATATTCTCTCATTTAGGACAAACTTACTTGTTTTTTTGTTTGTTTGTTTTTTTCATACAGTATGTAGATGGTTGAGTGTGTGTGTGTTTCCTAACAGCAAAGTTAAGGAGCTCTGTCAAAGCACTAGAGTGAGTCATTCTGGATTTGCTGATGTTGCTGCTAGCATCTATAAAAACAAGGTTTGCTCAACACAGACTTGAGTAAGCACTACATTACTTTGCCAGTAAAGCCTTCAGAATGTGGAACAAGAGCCCAATTAGCAAATTGTAGTCACTAAGCGTTTGCATTCAGCCTTACATGTTCTCTAATAAACTGACTAGTAATATTTGTAGTGGAAGCAAGCTAAAACATCAGCAAGAAGCCGAAATGGACTATTTAAACTGGAGACCAAAGCCATTAGGCTGCATTATTTACCTCTGTCTGGCTGTATGGCTGCCAGATCATCACTATGGAGGAGAATACCTTGGTTATCTATTAATTACTTTGTGTATTATGCATTATGTTAGACTAATAGACCAACATAACTTGGCAAATATGATCCATTAAGTTTCCATATTCATTAAAAAAGAAATATCAACAGTCTCTTTTTATGTAAAGAAATTAAAAGTAGCATTCAGCATTATTGGGTACTAATGTACATAGTAAGCCACTAAATATGGCTGCTCAAGCTAAAAAAAAAAAAAAAAGTACTAAAAGTTGCTATAGTTGCAAATTAGACAACTAGATATTATGAATGTAAATAATTTAACATTTTACTCTTAATTCCGGATCTATAAACTGCATTATGTATTATTTTCTGTTACCATAATTTTGCTTCCACTTTTAATATGGAAAGTATACTATAAGGAAGCCATTTGTATGTTTTTTGTTTTTTTGTTTTTTTTTTTGACAAAATGTTTATACAACATGATTTATACAATGTTTTGACACATTGTACGTAGGCAAGTTGATTTCGCTCAACAAGTTTAACAAAAAAAAAAAAAAAACTGGTTAAAACAGTGAGATCTTATAGCTGCAAAAATAAATAAATAATGCATCATCTAACATATGATTGTTTTACTCTCAAATGAATATGAAATACATGCTACAGTGGGATTCTAGCCCATTTCAATGTGTACAGTTACCCATGAGAATACACATGACTTACCCATGAGAATAACCTGAAACTACATCAATGATCTTGTTAAAGTCTTTCAGTTTATCTAGTGTAATTAAAGTGGAGCCAAGTTTGGATTTGTATGAATTAATGCAATGTCAATCTCAAAAGAAATGTCGCTACTTTTATCTCCTTTTTCCATGGTTTTCCTTGTTCTTTTTTTTTTGGGCTGCATTTTCTAAAACCACGATTTTAGTGAGCACAATTTGTTCATCACTTTTGGCAGGCTTTCAAAATGTTAATTCCCCTGAACTGCATTTTGCAACAGAAATGATATATACACTGCAGTGCCATGGTCAACAAATTCTACGTTGCAGTAGTTTGCCTGGACTGAGAAACTGCTTAGAAGCATGGCTGATTCACACCAATTATGCTTCAAAGCCATGCTGATGTCCCGCCTTCTCTTTGTTGGATGCTGCCTGTGTTTCTCAAGACTGGATCTTTCCTGTCGAGTCTCTGTTGGACACCAAATCCAGGAATATAGCAGAGAGCCTTAAACTTAGAGCCAAGCATTTCAAAATACAGAAATCAAAAACCGAACTGCCCCTCATGCTGGTTCTAAAAAGAGCTTGGCCAGAATAGTGTGATTTGTACTGGTGGAGTCCAACAAGCCCTTTACATTTTACAGCGAAGTTCAGAATAGATGCCTTTACAAATGGCCATGCTTGTCGGCTACTTTAAATCTATTATCAGCTCAAGTGTTACAAAGAAAAAGGGAATTCAAATGCATATTCAGTATGTACTAAAAATGTGCTTTCTGCAAGAATGGATGCATGGATTATGATGATGAATTACAGATTTCCCAAAGTTTCATCTAAAGACATTGTATTATAAATCGAGATTTGGAGATGCTCTGCAAAACAGCCAGACATAGTTTCACATGATCAGCATATTTAGGAACAGGATGCTCTCTTGCAGGATGCAGGACTGCTGAACTGCTGAGTAACAACTGGACCTTTTGTCCCAGTCCCAGGTTTAACCCCCTGGGGTCGAAGCCCGCACCAGTGCGGGCTGTCTGGTATTTTCTTTATGGCCGCGAAAAGAACTAAAAATACTCTGTCAGTTTTGATCATACAGATAAGAATAAGGTATCATTTGAAACTGCAAACCACGCATAAACGTTGCTTTCTCAAAAACACAGTCACGTACCTAAATGCTGCTAACATATTATTATAGCCCAGTTTGTGCTGTTTACAGTGTTATTAGACTTTAGACATTTATATGTTTATAAGCAACTGAAAAAAGCACAAATATCAGGGCATGTCAAAACTTCTCCAGGCCCCCAAAACACCCTCAGACCCCAGAGGGTTAAATGGAATATGTTAAACAAAACTGAACCATACTTGTCTTGGTGGAATAGTCTTTGAATGGAGGGAAAGAAATCGTACTCGGTTACTATCGTAACCTCGGTTCCCTGAGATATGGGAACGAGTACTGCATCTTTTATTTAAGACGCATATGGGGAAAACTCCTTTTTCTCTGATAACTGAAGCCTTTTTCAATAACGCAGTGTTACTGCACGGGCATTGGGTCATGCAGTGCTTTAAAGACGAACCAATGGCTCGGTAGTGGTGCTGCACGAGCCTATGGCGGCAATGCCCGCCAAAGCCCGCCAGAATGTGCTATATAAGCGGCCGCTTCCCCATAGAATCCTCAGGTTTACATCGACTGAAGCGACGACTGAGTCGTGCAGTGCCATAGCACGGCAAGGAACGCAGTACTCATTCCCGTATCTCAGGGAACCGAGGTTACGATAGTAACCGAGTACATTCCCTTTTGATACTTCACTCGTACTGCGTCTTTTATTTAAGACGCATATGGGGAACCAGTACAACCACGCTGTGCTATGGTAGGGAGACGACTGAATCTAACTTGCCATGGGCACTGAAAGGGCCCAGGGGGACAAGTAGTAGAAGCCCTCGAGTAAGCAGGCCGAACTCATTGAGGTTGCACCAAGGGGGACCTATACTGCCTCGGCACCCTGGGGGGCCGAGAGCGCACAAGTAAGCAATACTGGCAAGTTGGGCGCATCACGGCCGAACTCTGCTCAGTGCTGGTCCCACCTGCTAAGGTTCACGTCCATTCAGGCAGAAAGGACCCGTGCCTGTAAGGCAGGGACTTCCAGGTTATAAAACCTAGCAAATGTGGACGGCGAGGCCCAGCCGGCCGCCGCACATATTTCTGCGATGGACACTCCGCTAGACCACGCCCATGACGAGGCAACACCTCTTGTGGAGTGTGCTCGTACTCCTATGGGGCAATGCAGGCCCAAGGAAGAGTAAGCTAGCGTAATAGCGTCAACTATCCACCTTGAACTATCCAACTATCCACCGCCCTTTGGTGCAGTTACCGAAGCAAACGAAGAGCTGTTCCGACTGCCTAAAGAGGGAGGAACGCTCCAGGTAGATTTTCAGCGCCCTAACGGGGCAGAGTAAATTCAGCTCCTGGTCCTCGTCAGAGGGAGGAAGCGCAGAGAGCGAAATGACCTGTGCTCTGAACGGAGTGGAGAGCACCTTCGGTACATAACCATGACCATGGGTTTAGGATGACCTTGGAGTCATTAGGTCTAAATTGAAGGCAGGTGGGGCTCACAGAGAGCGCATGCAAATCACCCATTCGCTTGACCGATGCTAGCGCCAGTAGCAGAGCAGTCTTTAGCGACAGGGATCGAACGTCGACAGACTGTAGCGGCTCAAAGGGAGGGCCCTTTAGGGCCCTCAGAACAGTAGGCAGATCCCAAGTAGGGATAGTGAGGGGCGAGAAGGGTTCAGCCTTCTAGACCCTTTCAGAAAGCGAACAACTAAGTTGTTCCTACCTACCGACTAGCCTGCTATAGGAGCGTGTGAGGCTGCTATAGCGGCTACATAGACCTTGAGCGTCCCCTGTCCAACAGCTCTTTTAGGAAGGACAGTATCAGTGATACGTCATAGGAAAATGGATCTGTACCGCAGGTAGAGCACCAGGCGGCGGAAATTTGAGGGCATAGAGGCGTCTTGTAGACGGGGCTCTAGCCTGAGTGATTGTGTTTTGAACGCTCTCGGGGAGGTCTGTGAGCTCCCATCAAGAGCCCAAAGGTGCAGAGCCCACAGCTCGGGCTGGGGATGCCACATTGTTCTGTTTGCCTGAGAGAGGAGGTCCCATCTCAGAGGAATGGGCTGCGGTGAGCAGCTGAGACAGCTCTGAGAACCAGTGTTGGTTCCTCCAGAGCGGGGCCACTAAAAGAACTTTGTGTTTGTGTTCCCTGATTCGCCTGATGACCTGTGGGATCAGAGCGATCGGGGGAAAAGCGTAAAGGAGGAGGTTGGGCCAACGCGTCCATGTCCTTCGAATAATAGGTTAGGCAATGAGAGTTGTCTTTTGAGGCGAAGAGGTCGACCTCTGCCTTGCCAAAGATCTCCCAGATTTCCTGAACCACTTGCGGATGGAGCGTCCACTCCTCTGAGGGGACGTTGCTCCGTGACAGCATGTCTGCGCCCTGGTTCAGTCTGCCTGGCACATGCGTTGCTCTCAGCGAACGCAGGTTGCGCTGAGACCATTCCAAGAGGCGTTCCACTAGAATGAAGAGGCGCCTCGAGGAGAGCCCTCCTTGGTGATTTATGTAGGCTACCACGGTCATGCTGTCTGAACGGACCAGAACGTGGTGCCCTTTTAGGTCTGGTAAGAAGGTATGAAGGGCTCGACACACTGCCAGCATTTCCAGGCAGTTGATGTGGAGACTTCCTTCCTCCTCCGACCACAGGCCGAAAGCCGGTCGGCCCTCGCACAGAGCTCCCCAACCCGTGTTGGATGCATCTGTCGAGACCACCTTCCTCCTGCAGACCATTTCCAAGGGTACACCCTGTTCCATCCACTGACGACATTTCCAAGGGCCCAGGGCTGCCACGCAGGCCTGGTTCACCTTGATTCGCAGGCGTCCGTGACGCCAGGCGTCGGATGGAACCCTCGGTTTCAGCCAGCGCTGAAGGGGCCGCATACGAAGCAGGCCCAGCTGTAGCACTGGAGACGCAGAGGCCATGAGGCCCAGCATCCTCTGAAACGATTTGAGAGGGCGAGAGGCTCCTGTCGCGAAGGAGACCACGAGCTGCTGTATGGCCAGAGCACGCTCTGGCGTGACCGCAACCCTCATTTGGGCTGAGTCGAAAACTGTTCCCAGGAACGATATCCGTTGGCTGGGGGACAGTGCGCTCTTGGCAAAGTTGACCCTGAGTCCCAGGCACTCTAAGTGGCTGAGAAGGAGGGACCTGTGCGACAATTCCACCTCTGACTGGGCCAGAACGAGCCAGTCGTCGAGATAGTTGAGAATACGGATTCCCATCTGTCTTAGAGGGGAAAGAGCCGCGTCCATGCACAATCCAAAGAGCAGGACTGTGTATTAGTAAGCCACACCCTCGAAGGCGAATCTCAAGAATGGCCTGTGATGGGGGGCTATCTGGATGTGAAAGTAAGCATCTTTCCAGTGAACCGGTCCCTTTTCACTGAATCCAGTGAAAAGAACCAGTCACCTTGGCATATTTGTGAGAGGATCTGTTTCAATGTAATCATCCTGAACGGCCGTCTCATGAGGGCGTGGCTCAGGAGCCTGAGATCGAGGATGGGCCGTAGGCCGCCATCCTTTTTGGGGATGAGGAAATAACAGCTGTAGAAGCCTGACTTGCTCTAGGCTGGAGGGACCATTTCTATGGCGCATTTTGCCAGCAAAGTCATCACCTCAGAGCTCAGAACGTGTTCGTCTTCGCACTGAACAGAGGTGGGAACCAGGCCGCTGAAGTGCGGGGGTCTTCTAGCGAATTGCAGTGAGTAACCTCATTTTATTATCCCCATAACCCGATCTGACACTCCAAGGATGGCCTGCCAGGACTCGGCTCGCGTGACAAGGGGTTGAATTGCTTTGAGTGGTTTGTCACCGTGCGGGGACGTGCCACTCGTATTGTGTGGAAGAGGAAATCTGCTCTCTTTTTGAGAATGTTTGTGTTTTATTTTTTCCGCTATCACAGTGGTAGGCTGTTTGGGCGCTTGAACGGGCCCAGTGACTGCAATAAACACATCGCCCTCGGCACCCGGAACTGAACGGGGTGCTTGGAGGTTTAACCGAGGCAGCTTGGGGGTTGGTCCAGCAACCACGGGACTTGGCCCCTCCCTCTTCCTGTCCCGTAGATCAGGATGACGCCTTGGGCGCCGGGTCCAGCACTATCTTGGGCCGGCGCTTAGGAGGCGGGCGGCGTCTAGCCGAACGAGATCTGTCTCGAGGCTCAGGCTTGGGCTCTGGCTGGGCAGCCGGTGGTGCAGTCTTAGCGAGCTGGGGAGTCGGCGCAGATCTGGGGCGACTCGAGCCAGCTGCAGAGCTGGAGCGCTTTGGCAGGAAGTGTCGCATTGCCTGGGACGACTTCTGTGCCGCAGAGAAGCGCTCTGCGAGCCCTTCCACGAACTCCTCCGGCAGAGACCACTCCAGACCCAGCTCATCCACAGCTCTAGACAGGACGCAGAAAAGTTCGGCGTCCATGCCCGGCTTGGGCTCGCTGGGCTCGCCAGATGGAGGGAGGGCGGGGTCATAAATTGAGCCCGACAGCTCCTCTGCAGCCAGTGACACGCTGTCATCTAGGACCTCGTCTTCGCTTCCCCCGAATGAGACCATGTCGCTCGCAGCCGCAGAGGGACGCTGGTCTGGGCGGGAGAAAAAGATGGGAAGAGCCTCTCTTGTGGGAGAGAGTGAGGTACGCGGGGTCTGAGCTGGCATAAGCTCACTCATTTCGGTGCGCTTAAATCCTCTGCCCCAGGGATCTGTGAAGAAGGAAGCGGGAGGGCACGAGGGGCGGAGTCGCTCTCTGAAAAGAAAGCTATCCGCGAGTGCAGAGAGGCAAGACTCATATCCTTGCAATGACATCCGTCTTGGTGAGTGCAGTTTCAGTGTGGGCAGCGCCCAAGCATGAAACACGCTCGCCGTGACCGTCAGCGGCATGCAGGGGAGCCCTGCACGAGTGACAGTAATGGTGCGGCATTTGCAGCAACGCTGAGAAATTTGCTCTTTGAATTGCTCTTTCGAGCATTCGCCGGACGGCGGCAGGGGATCGTGAGACCGTGACTGCTACAGGCGCTGATCGGCTCGAGGTCTTGATCTGCTGCGGAGGCTGGTCAATGTCGAGGAGGGCTTCGAATCTCGTAGATCAGCGAAGAGATGTCGTCGCTGAAGGAGAAGAAATCTGAGGATCCTATGGCGAAGCGGCCGCTTATATAGCCAGATGCCCCGCCCATTCTGGCAGGCTTTGGCTGGCATCGCCGCCATAGGCTCACGCAGCACCACTGCCGAGCCATTGGTTCGTCTTTAAAGCACTGCACAAACCAATGGCCGTGCAGTAACACTGCATTATTGAAAAAGGCTTCAGTTATCAGAGAAAAAGGAGTTTTTCTCATATGCGTCTTAAATAAAAGACGCAGTACGAGTGAAGTATTGAAAGGGAACTGAGGTTTTATTAAAAATATACTGATTTGTTATTCAAACGAATTGGTTTGGAACAACATAAAGGTGAGTACATAATGGCAGAATTTTCGTTTTTGGGTGAACTACTGAATCCCTTCAAGCACTTAAGTTTTGTTATTGTTTCATGTCTTTTTTTTTTCTTTTTTTTTTGTCATGTGCTTTTATTTTGAAGCTTATGACTATAGTATTGCCTTTTTATCTAGTTTAAATCTAGATTAAAGACATATCTTTAACCTGGCTTACACATAACACACTAATACGCTTCTATTATTTAAATCCGTTAAAGGATTGTTAGGCTGCATTAATTAGATCAACCGGAACCGGGAACACACAATGTACTCTTTACATCGTAAGAAGAATGGCATCTACGCTAATATTTGTCTGTTTCTTTCTTATTCTGTTTCTCAGTCCGTATCCAGATCAGATGGTGGATCAGCACCAAGAGATGATGTCTACAGCCCTGATCGTCAGCGGAGACCAGGACACCTAGATGAGCCCCAGAGACATATCCCCAGTGAAGACCTCGACTAAAAATACAATAAACTAAAAATATAACAAAATAACTAAAAATACTTAACTACATAATACTATTATTGTTAGAAATTGCAACAATATAAAAATAGAAATAATACATTTTATAATAATACATTTAAAATTAATTAAAACATAATATACAAATATGAAAAATAAATAAATACATTTTAAAATAATAAATAGTATATTATATATATATATATATATATATATATATATATATATATACACACACACAACAGAAATATATTAAATTAATTAAAATATAAATTAAAATTATAATAAACAAACAAATATATATATATATATATATATATATATATATATATATATTATGTGTTAGAATATCCTGACAATAAATGTACTAAACTATACATTACAATTATAGCAAATGAATAAATCATATAAATGAAAAACTTCAAATAATGAATAAAACACAAATAAAACAAATACATTAAATTATAAATTAAAATGCCCCATCGGGACAAGACCACGGGAATCAGATAAGCCCTTTACACAATCTGACATGGCTGCGGTTGGAATTGAACTGCGGGTTTCATCTGGCCAGAGGAGAACTGCCCCCCCAACTGAGCCTGGCTTCTCCCAAGGTTTTTTTCTCCATTCTGTCACAGAGGGAGTTTTGGTTCCTTGCCCCTGTCGCCTCTGGCTTGCTCAGTTGGGGACACTTAATTTCTAGCGATTATCGTTGATTTGATTGCACAGATACTATTTAAACTAAGCTGAGCTAGACAATGACGTCTCTGAATTCAATAATAAAATGCCTTTAACTGAAAATTGAGTGTTTAATCTTATCATTATACATTACTGACACTCTATCCTCCAATTTGATACTGTTAAGTGCTTTGACACAATTTGTATTGTTAAAAGCGCTATATAAATAAAGGTGACTTGACTTGACTTGTTTATCGTTTCCTGTCTTGATTGTTTCTTGTTGAATAATTTGTTTCTCTTGTAGCCCAATTTCATGAGAAAATTTAACTTTTTTTATGAGGTGGCAGTTTCATATGAATTTGAACAATGTGATTCGTACATAAAAGTATGATTTTTAGAAAAATAGGTAAACCAACAATTTGCCAAAAACTAACTGCCATATCTGTGCCAAACTGTGTTGTTCACCTGTGTGTTCATAGCCATCTTGTTTCTCTTGTCTGTGGACTAGCTTTGATCATTGATGTTACCCATTCTTTTGTTGAGTTTCTTGTCTTGGTTTTATTCATGTCATGTCAAGTCTGCTTTTTTTGTTACGATTCTCCATCATTTTTATTTATAATAACCTGTTTCATCAACTTTGACTCACCTAAGTGGAATCCCTTATAGCCCTTGAGCTCTTGCCTAATATTTTCCTCCATTTTGTTGTTCCTTCAATTTCTGATCAGGGGTGTGTTTGCTAGCTAGCATTGTCAGTGAGCTATGATCGCAAATTCCGTTGAACTCTGTTGGTAACGATGAAGCTTGCAAGCATAGTTGCTTTTGGGAAACACGTACACCTCAGTTCAGTTGTTAATCTCATGGACAACAACGCTTTTCCACTTCACAACTCCAAGTAAGGATGCATCCTTCGTAATTTCCTGTTATGCACAACTGCACTTTTATGTTCTCTCTGAAAGGCTTGAACTCGTCTATCTATACTTGTGCCTCCCCTCTCATCTGAGTCCAATTTAAAGATGTGTGAGCCCAGTGGTTTTTATATGCACAGGATGGGGGAAATTATTTGTCAAAGTGAATGTCATCTAATTTAGCCTCACCTAAGCTGGTGTGCTGATAGGATCTGGCCGACTGGATTGAGCTCAGGTTTGCCGTCCAAATATATTGTTCGGCGGGTAGCCTTTTTAAGATCTCAATCTAGCGAGAGCCTCGCCCCCCACCCAGCCCCCAGCCCTACATTTTATTACATGCAGGCCGTTTGGCTAATGCACTTCAGCCCTTGCTAGCAGCCACATGCCAATTTATAACTCGATGGCTCAACCTCCTCCATGCATACCAAGCAATGTCGATTAGTTGTATTGGCATATGAGCGTGGTCCCCTCCCATTTCTCTGTCTGCTTCTCACCAATAAGGGAAGAAAATGCAGCACAAAGCGCCACACTGAAGATGGAGGGTATGACTAATGCATATGTAAGCATCAAATAAAAAGAATATTATGTATGAAGGAATGAGGGGCAAAAAAGCATGTAACAAAACAGCACAAAGTGTGTGTGTTCGAGAGAGAAGAAACAGTTATTAAAGTGCTGCGCTTGAAGCTAAAGAAGGGCGATGTTGAAGACTGGGTCACCTGGTGATAAAACTGAATCCATCAATACAATGACTTGAGGGTGTGAAGAGTTCTGAGTGAGTGCCACCCACAGATTGTGCAATATCGTGAGAAGATCATGACATTAACGATTTTCAGAAGAGACGTAATTATCCTGTTTTTGCATAACGAGTTCAACTTTTCACTTTATAAAAAGAAAACCGAGAGAGAAAGAGCAGCAAAGACAGAAGGAAAGAAAAGCTAGCGTGAAAAACATTTTCTCCAGTTGTGGAAATGTCACCAGTAAGCGCTACTGCATTTTTATGGTAATGTGATTTAATAAAAGCCCATCACCTATTTTTACATTGTCTATTTCTGCCGGCGTGAAAATGTCAGCATTTTTTCCCAGCCACGACGCGCCATGGCTTGGCTCCCGATCAGCTCCTGCACTAGAACAGATGCATTTAAATATCAGTCTATTAGTTAAATGGATCGTCCTCACATGCAGCTGTCAGTTGTGTGAGGCATCTGGGCCAGGCTCTTAACAGTGTGCCAAACTTTCCTCTCTCTCTCTCTCTCTTTCTCTCACAATGTGGAAAAAACATTGCGTTTTTCAGTGCTAGAATGATATCATAAAACAATACTGGCTAGACTGCTCCACTGAACATGTAACTCGTCTAACAAAGACTTGTTGTTGATGTGTGTCATGGTGTGTTGTTGACTTCTGAAATGACAAAGTGAGGTGTTTTTTAGTCGAATATAAATTCATATTTCTCTTCCACTTGATGTTTTTGCAAAGTTTTTGCAACAAAGGCTTATAAAAATAAGATTAAATAATATATATATATATATATATATATAATAAAATATAAAATACCTGTTTCCTTTTAATTTTGTATTTAATTTTTAATATATTTTATTCTTATGATGGTAAAAAATGAATTTTCAGCCACCACTCCAGTCTTCAGTGTCACATTATCCTTCAGAAATCATTCTAATATGCTGATTTGCTCAGGAAACATTTTGTATTATTATTCATATTGAAGACGGTTGTGTTACTTAAGATTTCCATAGAAACAATTATACATTTCTTTTTCAGGAGTATTTGATGAAGAGAAGTTCAAATGAAATGCCAAGTTCTGTCATGAAACTCTAGGTGGCGCAGGCTGATGGGTTGTTAACGGAAATTGATGATATTCACTGTGTTAACCTACTTGGAACAAGCTGATTAGATCATGTTGCATATGCTGCCAATGAGCTTTCTGCTTTTCATTTAAATGGCTGGTTAGCATCCATTGCAGCTGGTTAGCAGTTTGCAGCACACTTTCAGAGTTCATCTGAAGCCATCCACCTTCCCCAGCTCCACCTGTATAGATCTGCTACGGGTTATTATATATGCTATTTGTGCAGCAGCAGAATGTCTTAAATGCTCACAGCACCGTATCAGCATACGTATTGACAGTAGCAAGTTCCTGTACTTGCTTTGCAGCAGCAGCAATAATCTACAACAACAGCAATAACCAACAGCAGCAGCATAGCAGATCTATTCTGCCAAGACCAAATACATTAACATTGTCATATACATTAACATGCTAAAATCTGAGAGTTGTCATGAGGACAGCATTTATTTGAAATATAAATGTTTATACTGCAAACTGACAAACCACAAACCACACACCACACACAAAGCCGACGGTCGGCCGACGGGCAGTTTTTCAGTTTTCTCAGTGTGTTCAGCACCGTCGGCTGAAGTTGGTCCTCGTCGGCTTGTTTTCGGCCGATTCTACATGTTGAATCGGCGTCGGAGCTCGTCGGGCCATCTGATCATTCTGATTGGCTGTTCAGCTGGCGAAACAGTGCGCGAGAAAAACCCCCAGAAGTGACGAAGTAAGTAAACGACGAAGTCAAGAGGGAACACACAGAAGGCTCATCTTATTTGTTTGCATTTCTCATTCCAATATGTGATTATTTAAAAAAGATATGGCTGTCTGGAATGAGGCAAGTGAAGATGAATTGATTAGGCATTCCTTTTTACGCAGGCGTCGAGCGGACGTGCTACTTGGCCGTCGGGTGTCGAGCGTCGGCTTGGTGTGTCAGGGCAACTTTAGGAACCAGACGCTGCCGACGTTGGCTGACCCCGCAGTCTGCTTTCGTCGCCACTAGTTCGTTGGCGTCGGCTTGGTGTGTACTGGGCTTATGTCATCCATTTTTTGTTGACTGCAGGACTGTTGAATGAGGAAGTCTCAACTGATTTTTATATTAAATGCCTATATGCTGGTGTTTCTTTTTAGAAAAAGCAGATTGTGTATTCTATTAGTATTTTTTTATTATTATTATTATTATTAATTTGTCAGGCTTTTCAGTAATAAGTGGAGGGAAATGATTGCTCCAAAATAGATCATTAATATGGCTATAACCAATTTCCTACTTCCACATTTAACTGAAGTGTTTTATTTGTAGTGATTGAAAGACTGATTATGCATAAATGTAGTGAAGTAGATAATCCTGTCTCCCCTTTTTCTCTTAGAGAGCTAACCCAACAGCTCTTGATGCACAAAAAGCCTACTGACGGCCATACATTCTCCAGCCAACTCAGCTCAGAGATGGTAGTGGCCGTAATCGTGGTGAATGCGACCCCTGTGGTCAACAAGCTTAATCCTTAGGAGAAGAATAGCATAATTAATGTTCCTGTTTCCTGTGTAGTAGACAAGAGTGCCGTGGTGGCCTCCTACTCTTGAACCATAAAGAGATATGGTTAGAAGGGCTAGTTGATGAAGACACGTAGAAAAGGTCAAAAGTATAAATAGCCAGCAGTGCACCAAAGGTGGAGGATAGTTTTGGTGGGGGGATAGTTGTCAAGTCAGTGAGGCTGATATGAAGCTTCATTAAATGTGAGTGATTTTTCAAAAAAAAAAAAAAAAAAAAGATTTTCAGATTTTGTTGAAGTGTTACTAAAAGATATCTGCCAATGTTGTCACTTCTCCTTCACCAATGCCTTGTCACTCAAAGCTGTGGACTTGATGTAATTGGTCATGTCTTGTCAGATATGCCTGAATGGATGCCAGACAACAAATAACTAATAAAAGAGTGTAGTTATGTCCTCAGAGTGATAAGGTGATATCACCACCACTGGTTGGATCAATGTGGAGATTTTGGATTTCTTTTGGACTGGTATTTATTAAGCAAAAAAAAAAAAAAAAGGATCTGTACTCCGAGAAAGACTGCTTAAATCTGGAAAGCATAATTGGCTGAAAATAAAATAAAATAACATAAAATAAAATAAAATAAAATAAAATAAAATAAAATAAAATAAAATAAAATAAAATAAAAAATAATTATTTAACTTAAATATTTTCCTAAATTTGATCATAAAGTATATGAACACCAAAGCTACATAAAACAATGTTGCTGAAACCGATGTTCCAAAATACTGAAAGAAAAAAAAATCAAGCTTGAAAGCTCTATTTAATTTACACAAATATATTTCTCTCCATAGATCACACTTTTGTCTCTCTCTTCCTCTGCTCATATTAGCGATTTCTTTTCCATGACAATGTCATGGCCAGTTAATAAGGTAGGGGTGGTCGCATCATAAAAGTATAATCTTTTATCAGCTTGTTACCCATGAATATAAATAATCAAATTAGATGAAGGTTTAACAGTCCGTGTGTTCCTTGATTTCAGTGCCACAACCTGTCAAATATGTTTTCTGCCTCCATGATGATATCACATCCATGAACACATCTGTTACCAAAGCATGGAGAACAAAACACATTTCTGAATAATGAGTATTTAACAAAGATCTCTCACACGCAACTCAAACAAAAATGTGAGAAAATCATGATTGGATCATTTGTTGTTGAGGCTAAGTGGCAGAAAACATTTCCAGCACAGCAGTGGTTGAACTACAATCCAGCACCATAGGTTAATCACATATTCAAGCATGGCTACAAAAGTAGCATTACACAGAATTGTACCTATTTCACATGTATGGTTTGGTAATGATGACTATTCTGAATAGATGATGTCACGCTTACAGAAATTAAATTGTGTCCACTGGCTTAGATATTCCATCTGAGTCTCTGCGCTGAACATGTGCATGGATGAAATTGGTCTACTGCTAATGGTGCTCTGGAATAGGTGGCTGACAAGGAAATGTGTGTGTATGTGTGTGTGCAGGCCTGAATGAAAAAGAGAGAAAAAAAATGTGATGGTGTGTTGAAGTGAAGAGAGGTAGGAAAATGTGCAAGTATAGTGCAACCAGATGACCATGAAAACACAATCGTACACAAAGGAAGAAAATCATTTTTATGTAGGTGTTTTGTGCTCCAGTAACTGTATTATATTTTAGCAACAGCAAACATTAATCAGCATGAACTGTGCTTCAGCCTGAAGAATTTGAAACACGTTTGCTTTGGAATGTGCCTAATATTTATCATTTTAAAACACCCTGATTAGCCTACAGGTCTAAACTGCTGTTAGTCTTAACTGACTACTCTGTCAGAGAGAGAAAAAAAAAAGTGTTTTTCAATACAACAGTACCCTAAAGTGTGCATATTGTTACCATCAGTTATTACCACTAGAAGGTATTAGATACTAAAGAGCATCCTTTGGGGGGGTAGATAAGGTACCAAGATGTCCCATCTTTATTTATAACCCACTTATAAATAACCATTCAGAATCATTCACGAATTCATTACCTTTTCTGTTGTTTACATTGTTACTGTGGTTCTTTTGAGTATAACAAAGCATAGTATCCTTTACTTAACACATTTGTGTCCCTCTCCAGCTTCTCCACCATGTGAAACACTGCAGTCCAATGGCTTGCATGTCTTGTGTCGAACACAAACAGTGCCCAGTAATTTTACTTTTTACCTGACTCTTGCCAAAAAAAAGTCTCTTTGCTTTTTTGCAACTGGCTGTTCCTCCTGCTGTTATTCTGCCTTTCTGGCTGTAAAGGAACCCATTTGTATATTCCTTACAAAATGTTTAGTACCATACAAAGCAACACATATGTTGTACACTACTGCTCACAAACTGGGGGTCAGCGTGAATGTTTTTTTAAAGAAATGTATACTTTTTTCCAGTAAGGATGCAATAAATTAATCAAAAGTGACAGTAGAGACTTTGACTTTATGTAACCAATACCCACTCTCTCCATGTAAACAAATGGAACATGAGTCATGTTCAAAAAATATCAAATCACACTTCAGATGGTTTGTCATTTTAGGTAGCTCTTATCAGGTTAAAGCATGTTTAAGTGTTTGTTTCTTCTAATACTGTAAGTTTGGTTTTAGTTTGTTATTTGATGCTATAAAAACAAGGTGTGGCATCATGATTGTGTGCTTTCGCGTGAGTCTGCAGGAGTTTGTGCAGGATCTTGATAAAGCGGCCTCACCTCACGATCGCTACAGTCCAGACTCTGGATCCAAATGACATCATCAGGGCAAGATGGCAGGGCCATTTCTGGGACACTGGCTTCATTTTTTTACAGTGGAAGGAAATGGAGATGTGTCATCCATTTTTTGACCGCCAAGTGAACAGACTTTCCATAAAGAGGAATTAAATGCTGAAAGCTGTGTAGAGCTGGGCGATAAACAATATTGTATCAAGATTGCAATAACACTCATGTCAATAACGATGATAAGCTCTGTACATTTTTACTCTATATGGATTATTTATCAGCTTGCCACACAGCCAAAATAAATGACAACAACCAGTCAGTGCACGTCGCTAAGAAGTCTGCATGTTCTGCGTTTATCTGTGTGAAATGAGTGGCATAGTTTTGTCTACTTCACAAAGTCCAACATACGTGAAACTCATGTTTTTTCAGCATATGAGGACAGTATACATAAAGTTCATCTCCAGAGCTGTTCTGAAAGTCACTTCACGCGGTTAACACTGCTTCGTTAGAAAAACAGTCAAATACAAACTGAAGCTGAAAGGTCTTTCTGACAAGCCACCAAAATAAAAGTTTAGTTTAACTAGAAGAAATTATGACAGAAATATATTACTTCTGAATTCTATGTACTCTTCAAAGTAATATTATTAATATTATTTTTTAAAGGGTTATCATATAACTAATATATTTTTCATCCATGTTTTAATTTATTCAGTTACGTTATGCAGGATCTTATTTGTGAACCTGGACCACAAAACCAGTCTTAAGTCGCTGGGGTATATTTGTAGCAATAGCCAAAAATACATTGTATGGGTCAAAATTATCGATTTTTCTTTTATGCCAAAAATCATCAGGATATTAAGTAAAGATCATGTCCCATGAAGATATTTAGTAAATTTCCTACCATAAATATATCAACACTTAATTTTTAATTAGTAATATGCATTGCTAAGAACTTCATTTGGACAACTTTAAAGGCGATTTTCTCAATATTTTGATTTTTTTGCACCCTCAGATTCCAGATTTTCAAATAGTTGTATCGGGGCCAAATATTGTCCTATCCTAACAAACCATACATCAACGTAAAACTTATTTATTCAGCTTTCAGATGTTATATAAATCTCAGTTTTGAAAAATTGACACTTACGACTGGTTTTGTGGTCCAGGGTCACATTTGTCAATCAATCAATCAATCAATCAATCAATCAATCAATCAATCAGTCAATCAATCAATCAATCAATCAATCAATCAATCAATCAATTTTGCTGTAAATTAAATGATATATTTTAAGTTGATTACATTTTAAAAGATGAATTAAACTGTTTTGTTCATTAATTTCATTCCACACCATTTTTGATGATAGATAGATAGATGTGTGAACAAGTCATGTTTCCATTCATTCTCAAGGTCTAACAAACATGTGAAAAGTTTTTCCTTCCCCATTAAAGGTAAATTAATATTGTGATATTATCAAATATTAATATTGTGTTATTTGGGGGAGGGGGGGGGGTGTATTACCTGAGCATCATGTAGCTTCAAAAGCATATGGAATCCATTATAATCACTGACGATTTCTATACTGGATACAGACAGTATGCAGTTAATTTTCTGATGTATTCCACATGCTTAAAAACAGGACAAATTGAACGCTTCAACGCATCCTTTGTAAGCAGCTTGTTTGTGTAGGCTATCTGTACAAGAGTTAGAAGGATCACAGCGTCAGAAACAAGTGGATGGTTTGTGTTTAATGGTGTCCTGGATTGCACCGGAGGATTAAATGCCTGTTTGGTGCATTTGACTAAAGACTGGTTTGAAAACGAAGCACAGCGCAATGGAGAGTTCGCAAAGAAACATCAGCTGCATCACAAAGCATAAGTAAACAATTTCATGATGCTTTGTTTGTAAATGGCTATTTTATATCAGAGTTTCAGCAGGTTTTGTGAAGGCAAATATGACTTTTAAAACTAAGTAAAGATTTAAAGGAATGTAAAACTGATAATTCATACAAATGGTCAGAATTAACATTCTATTCTGTTCTATTCTGTGGGGTCAAATAACATCTCCATGGCCCAGCCCATTCTTGTTACATATATGGCTACATATTGTGCTGCTGCTAATAAATCACAGCACAAATCACAGCAATTGTCTTTTTAAAACATTAATTTCAACATCAAACTAAAGCACACTAAAGTCAATTTATCAGAACAAATGGTGTCCTGACTTTACCTCTGAGACATGGCTTGTAAAATCAGGACTGTCCTACTTTTATTGGGACATCTATATAGAGGTGTTCTGTCATGTTCTTGAGTGTTTGCCTCAACGTGTGTAGGTACAAAATAGGGAAGAATGAGAGGTGTGCTGATGGGGTGTGTGTGTGCATTTATAGAGAGTGTACCTCAAGGGTCTGAACAGGGGCAGCTGACAGGTCTCTTGAGGAAGATTTCACTTTCCCTTTCATTGCTCTTCCTGTAACAAAAGAGCTGCACACAAATGCCACTCGGCCCACTTGCCCCCATCAGGGACAAACAAGGAGGCAGTGAGTGTTTTATAAATGTTCATGTTAACATACAAACCCTAAAGTAAGCACATTACTCACATACAAAATAGATGTACATTTTCTTCTAGTATCTATAGAAATCCTTTCCTCCTCCTTTCCTGTTCCTGTGTGTCTATGTGTGGGTTTTGTATACTTGTTTCCATGGCTCTGATTTAGTTTGGTTTTATTGTCTGGTAAAAGTCCTGTCGCCGCCAACTCTAGAGTCTCACTGCCAGGTCTGTCCCCCTTCCACTTGCCTGTCCCCCCCCCCACACACACACACACGCACACACACGCACGCAGACA
>JAFVLL020017706.1:0-28529 GCA_021397915.2 Tor tambroides | reverse complement strand
AAAAAAAAAAAAAAAAAAAATCAGCCCAAGCGATCCAAGTACCACTGACAGCGCAACAGTTAAAAGTCCCACTTGCATGACTGCAAAAATCTGAAATTCAGATACATAAATTCCAGTCTGGTGTCAGCTGGGCTTAATTAATGACTCTGAATAAATGTTTTAGCTCTCAACAACTGTGCACGCATGGCTTTGGGTCCCGTTTCAGTAGTCTTTTACATAGCTAGACCTCACTGCACTAAGTTTGACTCTCAATATGTGGTTATTTTGTCACTCTCTCATCACATGTTTTTGATTTAGTTTTACAGTCTTGCAGCCACAAGCCACAGACCAGAAATAACACTCAGGCTGAATGACAGTCATACACCACTGCCAACTCTGATATGACAGCACTTGCCATATGAATAAATAAAAGGTAATTTGACTCAGGAATTATTAACTTTGACAAGCATTCAAACCATTCCAAATTATTTGAGGATGGAAATGACCTTTTAGTAGGCACCCGTAGTACAGTGGGCATGGAAAATCGAATATCTAAATCAAACAATACGGACTTTCGTTCTTTTTACCGTCCTTCATTTCTGTCATTTAATGTTTAAAAAGTAAGCAAACAAGAAATGTATCACTTATATTCAAACATTTACTTTGGAGAACCCAAGATGTGGGAAAAAGTATTACATATAGGCTCAAAATACACCTAAATCTAATGATTTCTAGTGATTTATAAAATCCTAAAAAGCATATTTTTCAGAGCTATTTTGGTTTTACTGATTTGTGTCAAAGGCCAAAAAATGACACATTCACAACCAGTTCTAGCCAGTTTTAACTACTGAAAATACAATATATCTTGAAGGGAAATAAATAAATGAATCAATATTTTGGTAAATCTGATCCAAGAGGTCAGGCACACTTTAAACACAAAACTCCAAAACAGTCCCAGCTCTTCCATTCCATATTCTCCAGAAGTTAACCAATGATTTTCATCATTTTTCCTTTTTGTTATTTTAAGTCAATACCCACTCCAGTTCGCTGATTCATCGAAACAAACAACTGGAATTTCAATACAGTCGACTCTAGATGAACCATTTTGCACAAATGATTCAAAAATGAAATATTTTGTGTAAAGTACCAAGCTAAGAGCTGTTTATGTGTTTTAATGGTGGTTGGCACAAGTTATCCTGTATGAGCCAGAATTTGGGTTTGTTTTCTGCTGATATGGTTACGTGTGTCATTGTAGTGCACTACTTTTCTTTGGTCAAGGGAAGGTGGATGCACTGTGCAGTATAAGGTTAACAGTATCTTCCTCTCTGATTACAACATAAAAAATAAAATGAAAACACAGAGAACAGTGTCAGCCAAGTTTGGATGACAATAAAAAAATGTACCCTGAGGCTGCGTTATGATATCTCTGCATTGAAATTACATCTTTATTCTGGTTCGTAATTATACTGTAGCAACTACTACACAGTTTTAATAATAATATTCCATAGATTTCTTGGTTTTGTCAGATTTTACAGCATAACTACACGCTGTTCTACTTCAGACTGCAAAACAACACATCACAATGTTGCATAAAGCAGCTCGGTTTACATAAAGCGTCAGTTGGAATAAAACTTCTCATCACAGCAAAGCTTAGCATCAACACATTTAAAATATGTCGTTCCCCTTTAATGAAGTAACTGAAAGTCAGATCATCAGTGCCATAAACTTCCCAGTCGATCCAGCGAGTTGCCAAAAACATGTTTTTATATGCCATGGTTTTGACAAGCAGGGAGTCTTGTATTGCCATGACTTTTTTTTTAATATACACTGCAGCTTGTGGTCAAATTTGTCACTTATTGTGTATTGTATAGAGCGTGGAGGTCCAGCTTGTTTCAATTAGCTGTTGCAGAGGGCTGTTTCTGATTAAATCCTGGCAAGGCCAAGGTGATTCCTTTCTTAATGAAAAGCACTAGGGAGGCCAAATGCAAAAGCCTGGTTATCAAAGAATAATAGCCCGCCTTGAAAAGGTCTCTTGCTCTCATCACACTTCCCAAGGAGTTTCCTTCCATGTGGCCCATATAACAAATGTGCCAAGTCTGTGCATGTCAGATGGATGAAGGGGTTGCTTGGGGTTCAAATGAGGCTGCGCTCTCTGTTTACCTCAGTGAGGTTACATAGTTACCAAATACTGGATCGCTTTTCTAGACTGCATCATCCGAGGAGTTTTGTTGATTAGGTTTTTTCTGACTTAAGCTGTATGGATCATCTCTGTCCCCATGTAGATAAACATGCATGAAAGAGTAAAGCCTTAATGCCGACTGTTACTAACACAACCACTATAACTGTACTGTACCTTTTATCAGTTTACCTTTTATCACCCTTTACTTGTTCCAAACCTGTATGACTCTCTTTGTTCTTTGTATAAGATATTTTGAAATGTGTCTGTTTGTGTGTTTGTGTGTGACAGAAATGACTTGACCTTGCAGTACACAGTTGTCTGTTATCTGTAGTCAGACATATCTGCTTTTTCCTGTAATCAATTTATATTTAAACAATAAACAGTATGGTCTTTATCTGGGTGACTTTGGTCTGAAAGCTTCAGGCAAAATGAAATATATATGCATAAAGATTTAATTTCAGTACCTCTAGGCCTTAAAAACAAGGTGCCTGTGCTATGCAGCAAACCCAATTTGTTTTTCTTCATGCCGTGCAATGAAAGCAGGATGCGTGGATGGCTCGCGTGCAGTCAGTGAGACCTCACCCTGCAGATGAGCGGGAAAACAATGAACTGAACAGAAACAGGATGGTGCCCTGTGCCGGTGCCAGGCCCACGAGGGACCCTTCGCCTGCTCGACCGGTCTAACAGGCCTCCAGTCAGAGAGGTCAGAAGGATGATTGGAGGTACAGCAGTCCTGACACATCACAGGAAACAAGAGAGGGGCAGACAGGAAGTAAAACAGCTATAATAAGAAGGAGATATTTATGAATAGATGAATCAGCAGTAAAAGAGGGGAAAAAATACATGAATGATGTCTCAGTTAAGGCATTTTCAATGGTACCCATCATCACATATGCAAGGTGTTTTGGATTTATTATTTCCTAATCATATTTTTACTGGTTATTCACACCTCTTATCCAATAAATCTTCACAATTCATTCACACAGGCAAGAAGTTCATAAAAGGTTATAATTACTAGTGTAGCGATGAGGTTATTAGTGTCTCTGAGACCACAAAGCATGTACAAACAAATGCTGAATTGTATGAGATTCCACAGCTTTTAGGCATGTGTCTTTCCTTTTATAATTAAAGACCTCTTCGCAAGTCACAACAAACACATTTTGAAGCATCTTTATGCAAATAGCATGAACCCAAGCCATTTGTTGTCCACATCCTCCACTAAAAGCTTGCGCATGTAAAAATGATCCAAAATTGAGAACACAAACACTAAAAGGGCTCTCGTTATCAACAAGATGATGTGCCGGTTCATGCAGTACATACAGTGGTATGAAAAACAACAAAACGTCTTGAAACATGTTTTTAAATTTGAACTTCTTTAAACTTCATACATGGTGCAAGAGACTGAAGAAGCAGCAAAACACAATGCAAATATGTGCAATTAAAAATACAAGAGGAAGTGGAATGGAACAAGAATGCAGGATATCAAGACACAGTTTGCAGCCAAACATTTTTATAAATATGAGCTATAGTAGTCAACATTTGAAGTGGATCAGAACCTTTCATCAAAGTTGTCCTAAAACCAAAACAATACCCGTTCTTGTCTTAGGACAACTTTGATGAACTTTTTTGACCCACTTCACATGCTGACTACTGTAGTTAGACATCTTTGGGACCATCCGTATAGGGCAGTGGTATAAAAAAAAGTTATAGGAACTTTTTTTTTTGAAAGTTTAACTTGAGCAGCATATTTTCAGGATTTTGTGTTATATGTGAGGTGCTTCAAAAGATGCAAGATGCAAGTGCAATAGTCAAACGCATCCATCTAGCAATGCAGTAGAATGCAGAAACACATTCTGAGTGAACAGCCCCTTTCAACAGTCTGACACCTCTCAATTTTATCTCAGCTTCTTGCGCATGAGTGCTGCTTTTAAAAGAAGTTCCATTTCAAATCAGTCTGGATATCCTGCACTTGTCTCCATTCCCTAAAAAATGGATACTCATGCACAGAGGCAAAAGTTTGGATTCTGTGACCTCCATTGGTGTGCACACAACAAATTGTTTTGTGGAGAAAATGAAAAGCTGACAGGGATTGGGTGGGTGGTATTTAGAAGGTCAAGGGTGAGTAAAATTACTTTCGTTTAGTGCGGCAAGGCCATGAGACGGTCATTAACTGGGAAGGTTGTTAGAAACATCAAAAAGGAAATCTCCTGCTAGTTGCTCTTGGACTCATTTAAGACAGTGGAGGTATTTCACTGTCAGGCACTAAGCAGAAAAACAACTTCAATCATGTTATTTTTAATGTGAAAACAGCAGTAGGTAAGAGTAACATGTTCATTCGTCGAGTTTTCTGAGAACAATGTGACCTTGGCTTAAAAAACGAATGTCGTATAAACATCTGAGTTTTATGTGAGATTGTTTTTCATGAAATGCTTAATACATGCAATCATCCCCATACTTTCAGACACTTTTCATATTTATTGTAATGTTGTATCAACAGATTAAATACCAGTTTAACTGCAACATTGTTGAGGTTTTTATCCAGTTCACAAAGGGGCTCTGAATACCCTTGAGGTTTTGAACACAATCAAATCAATAAAACCAAGCAAAAGGGCCTTTCACCTGATTGTAAACATAGTCTAACTCGGCATAGATGCTCAACAGCTGGACTTCCTAATACAGTTATGGTAAACAGTGGCCTTGCATCCATGGGAAAATCCTTGGGTCTGTTATGTTGCAAGCTTTTATTTAGGCTGAGAAGAAGCCAATGGTCATGCTCTGGACAACAGCTGCCCTGAACTGCATTACAGTGGTTACCCTGTTGTCTTGTCCCTCCAACCAAAACCGGACAAAGAAGTGCTGTTAGACTAGAACACAGACTTGATGTGCTAAAAAGTCCCATGGTCACATTCCTGTCAACTACAGCCAACTGCAATGAGTGGTCTTGTTACCCTCTCCAGAAAAGCACATTGTTATCTCACTTTTGTTGGACTTTGTACAGAACCCAGTTTTGGACTAGGTTAAAAAGCCATAGCAGGAGGTTTAGTGACGGATGAATTCACCATGACCTATTGAGTTATAAGCCACTGTACTCAGCGTGACTGTTTAAGGATTTATCACTCTCAGCTTCTCTAGAGAGTCTTTTAGTGTGGCGTGTAGTAACAGTATGTACTGAGTGTAGTTCTGCTGTATGAGGGTCATTACGAACATAAGTTAGTAATCATCATCCATCAAGTTATGTGAGACAAGTGTTCATCTGTATTAGCAACATAAAAACAGGGAACCTTCAATTTTAGAGAGTAACGTGACTGAAGGGAATTAAAAGGGATGAAATAAGCCAGGCAGCCCGTTTGATCTTTACAGTCAGCTCACCTCATGCTGGTATTTCCTACATGTAGTGATGTCGTTTTCTGGAACATTATAATACAAAATTTACTGGCTTTCTCATTTTTCTTCTCGACCAATATAGCCAAAGCACTTTTGTTTGTCATGAATAAACATCTACACTGCAAAAATGACTTTCTTACTTAGTATTTTCGATTCATTTTCAAATACAAATATCTAAACAAAACAAAGTAATTTTGCTTCACAAGTAAATATATCTTAAGCAATTTTAGATATTTGTACAGGAAAACAAGACAAAAATACTAAGTAAGAAAATCATTTTAGGGGTCACACTTTAGTTAGGGGACCGATTCTCACTATTAACTAACTATATACCTCAATGAATTCTTAAATTTTATTTATTAAACTATTTATTAATAGTTAGTAAGGCAGTTGGGTAACACTTTATAGAGACCAATTCTCACTATTATCTAGTTGCTTATTAGCATGCCTATTATTAACATATTTGCTGTTTATTAGTGCTTATAAAGCACATATTCTGCATGACCATATTCTACATCCCTAATCCTACCCAATACCTAAACTTAACAACTACCTTACTAACTATTAATAAGCAGCAAATTAGGAGTTTATTGAGACAAACGTCGTCATTAATGGTGTGTTGATAGCGAGAAATGGACCTTAAAAATAAAGTGTCACCGGTAGTTGTTAAATTTAGGTATGGGGTAGGGTTAAGGGATCTAAAACATGGTCATGCAGAATAAGGCATTAAAATGTGCTTTAAAAGTACTAATAAACAGCCAATATGTTAGTCATATGCATGCTAATAAGCAACTAGCGAGAATTGGTCCCTAAACTAAAGTGATACCATTTTTTGCTGTGTATTCATCTTTCAGCCTTGACCTATTCTTACCCTGCATCCCAATTTGCATACTATCTGCCCTAAATAGTATCTCAGAGTCAGTGTGTGCCAAATGATAATCTTTTGAAATTAGTATCCCAAAGATGCCCACATGGTGCATAATGTCCTGTGATGTCTAAGGTTCATATTTTGGTTCAGAACTACAAACATGAATATAAAGAACTACAAACATGGTGGATGTGTATAAGCTGCTGTATAGTGCCTGTTATAAAATGCAATTGTCTACCAAACAACATAGACATTAGAGTCCTACCATGCAGCATGTAGTGCACGCACAGTATTGATGTGTTTTGGTTTCTGCCTCTTCTTCACAGAACCTGACCTTGCAAACTGTCCAAATGTCTGCTCATATGTCTGCACGCTCCTCTCCCTGAAAAACAGTCTGTGTTATGGCAAATGTCATCTTGGTATTTTTTCATAAAAAAGGACAGGCTTATAAACAACTGACATGAGCCAAGAATGAGGGCTGCTTTCTTCCTACACACTGTATAGGATGACTGATGTTTCCCATCCTGGACTTGTAAAAGTGGAGAGCCTTACTTACACTTTGGAAAACTGCCATTGAAATAGAGTTGTTTTACACTACAAAGGAAGGGAACGATTATCATTAAGTTGTATATTACATGTTATGTATATGCATAATTGCATATGTTTCATGTGTGCTGTCATCTGTTGAATGAAGTTATCTTGCTAATCAGCTCTCCATCAGCTGCTGTGGTTATTTTGGCTCTTACACTTCTGCCCTGACAACTGCCGTTATTCCCTCCAGGGACATAAATGTCTATGTTGAGACTCAGCTACATGCGGTTGAGTGTGATTTATTTGCCTTTTACAGAGAGCTCTTAAGGTAAAAGGAGGTGGTGCGGTAGTGCAGAATCAGTGGGACTTTCCTTCGAGGCAGAGGTAATAGTATGGAAAACCACTGTTCCCGCTGTGAGGGCTGAGGGGAAAGCTCTGTGTGAGCTGATGTCATCCACCAGGCATCCAAACAACAAACTGCATCCCGTACTATTGCGCTCTAGCCCAGCATCTCCCTGACCTCATACCGTGTTGTTTTTATGGAAGAGAATGGCAGAAAATAGCACAACTAGGTCAGACCACAGGACTTGTTTTTGTCATGGACTTTCAGCACAGGTCAAGACATCCGATACGCTCGCTTTTTTTAGAGCGCTGTGCCGAACAGAGAAAAGGTTGCAGACAATTAGAAGATGCGTTACACCACAAAATAATAAGGGACCTTTATTCAGAACATGTGCGCCATCATATGAGAAAAACAAATGAAGTGGTGGGAAAAAGCACAAAAAAATGGCAACTTGTCTCAACTGCTGTCTCAACCGCTGTAAAAACATATAATAATGTTTTGGTTGAAACGTACCCATAACATAACACACATGGCATATGGTTTATGACTGAATTCAGGGTGAAAAGTGATTAGTTTTGAAGGATGGTTTAAAGAAAGGCTTCAAGTCAGTTCTATGATCAGTGACATCACCGCCTCATTGTTTTCCCATGTGACCCATGTTTCAGCACTGTCCGTCAGGTCTGTGCACCACATGATTAAATAGTCCTATCTTTTCAAGGCCAGTTTCAGAGCAAAGTTACTGCTAAGCATGTTTCTTTGAACAGCTAAATAAACACATCTGAATGTGGATTTACATGCATTTGTGGAGCAGAGATGACTGCAGTGTTTTATTATTTTGGATATCATTTCCCAACTCAATGCTGTGGCTCAATCGCTGCCTAGAACCAAAAAGTTTACATGCTATCAGACATCTGGCTGACCCTCTTATATACAGGGTGCACTTTAAACTTGTGCCAGTTCTGTGTGTCTTTCCTTCTAGTCCCTACCCATGCTTTGAGGGTCTTCATTATTCTTTATTGCTTATTTACTTTTGTAGTATAGTGACTTCTTCTTCTTTTTTCGCTTTTAAAATAAGTCAAGGAGATTATATATTATATAAGAAGGGAACAGATTTACATTGGTACATTTATGCAGCCTCTGTGCCATTTCAAAATACTGTTATAAATATTAAACATGCATATTATTTTGACTACATACTTTGATGGAATGAAAATTATGTAAATAAAATTTCACAGAAAATGTATAACCTGACTTCTGTGTTCTGCTTAGAAATGCTGCAATAATACCAAAGTCTAATCTGCTCATGTTCATCCTGTCTGAATTCTGTGTATAGTTCGCAGAAAGACAGTTTGACAGTCTATCCCATCAATACTGCGAAAGTTGTCAATTTACATGAGGTTTATCTCTTAGGTGAAAATCTGGCAAAATTCCTGAAAAGAATCAATCGGTTCTATTCAGAAGGCTTTTTAAAGAAAAAAATAAATAATTAATACATTAAAAAAAGGAAATTATTTGGGGAAAAAAATTAAGAATGAATGAATGAATAAATAAATAAATACATACATACATACATAAAAGAATGAATGAACTAACTAACAAGCAAACAAATATTAAAAGTAGGAAAATTCTTTTCATCTGAATGGTTAAGCAAAACTGGAATATTCTGTGTCTGGGATGGAAAAGGGTTAATCAGCTAAAATGCACATATATGCCAAAAAGGGCTTCCAGATTTTCAAGAATATAGAGAATGATTCACTGTGTGAAGAAAAGTTGAAGACAATTTGACAAAGATAATTTGATTTGATTTGATTTGCTTTAAAAAAAAAAAAAAAAAAAAAAAATTTGATGGCACTTGTTCCCATAAAGGTTGTTGAATTCTGTCCAGGGTATTATAGACTGACTACATCCTGTTTCTGTTCAGACTACATCTGTGGCCTAGAGCCACAAAGCAGTATGTTTGCATACGACCTGAACAGTAGAAAGTAGCTGACCATTATTCTAAGTAGATAATCATAATTCTAATAATGATGTCATTTTATTTTAAAGTATTACTAAAATATAAACCAAGCCCCCACTCAACCCCTCACAAACCCCCTACACAGACATCATTTATTTAAAAGCTAACAAGATATACTCAAATATTGACCTGTCCTTTTCAAACATCCCAGTTCCCAGGCCTCCTCTGCTTTTTGGCAGCATTATCCAGCAACCCCAGAGTTCATCTTTCTGCATTAGTTAATGTTAAACTTACTTTAACATAGTCCAGACAGTCACAAATGAAAGTCAAAAGTAACAAGCAGAATTTGTTTATTTTAAATCAGATTTATGAAGGCAAGTCATACAACAAAAAGCCATTTTTCTCATTTTAATCACTTCCAAATGCTGATTTTTATGATTCTTAATGTACAAGAACTCAACAAATTGAGATGAGACACTGAAAATATATGTTTCACCAAACATAAAATAGATCAGTGATTTTTTTTTACAGTGCACTCTAAAAAAATGGTGCTAAATATCACTAAAAGTGGATAATTGGCTTGTAATCATAGAGGAACCACTTTAAGTGCTCTATTGCACCTACAATATCTTTAAAGGCCCTATACAGCACCTTTGTCAAATGGTGCTATGATTTTTGATATGTTACTCCACTCTCATATATTTGCTATGAATGGAAATATACTAAAATGGCAAAGGTTGTTTTGAATCACTTTTATGCTTTTCTGAGGTCAAAAAGTCTTGTGTGGGGGCCCAGGAATATTTTCTTATAGGGGGCTTTGGTGCCAAAAAGGTTGAGAACCATGTTAACTTCAGGAAACACACTGTTTTTAATGTTGTTAATATTTTTTTAATAATAATGTTTTTAATCCTTTCCCCAATTATACTAAGAGACTAAGAGAGAGTTAGATAACATTTAAAGTACTATACAGGGACTTAACAGGTTCTTTGTATGGCAGTGGTGCTATATAGCTGAAGAACCTATTTTTTGTGTGTATGTACCATGTCATAACAACTGTTTATTTGTACTACCTGCTAAGTTGTCATCTAATCTGTACTGGTATTTGTATGACACATTTGTGATCAGTTAAGTTAAAAATCATCATAGGTTCTGCTCCATTTGCTGAGAAATTTGCTTATTGGCTTTTGTTTATCTGTTACTTCATATGAATATCTTCACATATGAACTTTCCTTCCACAGTCTAGTATATTCTGCTGTGCTCTGGAAGATTTGCTTGTTGGTAAATCAATGTCAGAAATACATTAAGAAAAAATTTCCTTTACCACTAAGCTTAGTTCATCCTTCATGTTTATGGTAATCAAGTCTTTACTTAAGAATGTTATGAGAACTTCCATTATAAGACTTCAACGAGCCATTTTTCAGGACCATGGACAGCACACAAGTTGTTTTCTGAGATATACCAAGGAAAAAGAAAACAGGCCATTTATTTGAGATCTAGAAGAAAATTTGTAATGATAAAGCTAATTCTTCTTTAGATGAAAATATGTTTGACATAATGCATGCAGTATTGTAACAAAATCCAAACCTATAGATTATTATAATGGTTGCTGTTTTTTTCACCAACTGCTTTAAATAATATATTCACCACACACACACACTTAAATATTTGCAGTGTTGCTGTTTGGATGGCTGTGATTTGGTTTCAAAAGTTTCTTATGCTCAACAGGGCTGCATTTATTTGGCCAAATATAATAATATTTTGAAATATCATTACCAATTACTATATTAATTTCTCCCAATATATTGTAAAATTATTATCCATGTGATGGCAAAGCTGAATTTTCAGCATCATTATTCCAGTCTTCAGAGTCACACTATCCTTCAGAAATCATTCTAATATGCTAATTTGCTGCTCAAGAAACATTTCTTATTATTATCATCAATGTTGAAAACACTAGTGCTGCTTAATATATTTGTAGAAACCATGATTCAAAAGAACAACATTTATTTGAAAGTCTAGTGAAGTCTGAAAGTGTTTATTAATTTAATGCACTTAAGTCTGTGTGACTGGACCGTGGAGTGTAGAAACTTGGGTTTGTGATAACGATGGAGGTCACTGTAAACAAGTCTGTTTCTGAACTGTACAGTTACAATATACCATATGCAGCAGGGTAAAATATAAACCACAATGTAGAGAAATGTTAGAGAGAGGAAACCCTCAAGAAACACAAAACATGATTAGCTGTATAAACTAACTAGATGTAATGCAGATGGTACTTTGTGTAAACAGTTTACCTTTTATTGCCTTTTAACTTATGCCTTTAAAATAGCCTTTGCAAGAATGTATTTTTCCTTAGCAAAAATGTCATTTTAAACTCCACTTCCATGAGCTATGCTTCCATTTCAAAGTTCAAGATTGCATACTTGTCAAAGAAAAGATGAATTGTGTTTCACTGCACTCACTATCTGTGTAGTTTTGGTGTTTTGCTCAGAGAAGAGAATGATCCAGCTGGCTCTACATCAATTCTGAGTTGCTAAATAGTTGCAGATTTTCAAATAGTTGTCAAATATTGTCCTATCCTAACAAATCCATACATCAACGGAAAGCTTATTTATTCAGATTTCAGATGATGTACAAATCTTAATTTAAAAAAAATTGACCCTTATGACTGGTTTTGTGGTCCAGGGTCACATTTAGTCTGCTTAAGGCTTCCTGATCAGTCAGTTGCAATACAATTAGATATGTACATTCCATTTACACTCCGCAAAGTAGCTGCTTCTCGTATAGATTCATTGGATGTACGTAGATCTGATGTACTGTAGAGATATATTGTGTTCACAAATGTAGAGTTCACTAATACCAAGCAGGAAAACTAAATGCTCAATTTGTCCCAAATAGCACTTAGTGTTTCACAGATGTTGCCAGTAGCAGTGTGTCCAAAACCAAAGGTTTTTGTATGAGGATACTGGTTTTGGACAGACTTTCAAGGCCACATTGCAAGAACACATTAAAGACAGCTTTAGCAATAATCATGCCATATTTAGTGTCTACACTGATTATTCCTCAACAGAAATGGTTGAAGTGAACTAAAAAGAAAAAAAGTCATACTTTGTTGTCTTTCTAAAAAAATTTTACTGCCAAGGAAGGCAGCATTTTTTCAGCTTTTGGACACAGCCCATGTGTCTTACTCATGATTGCTTACTCACATGTGGATTACTGTGCTCCCAAACTTAGTAAGATGATTTAGTTCTGTTTGAGAAGGAAAAGTTTATGTATGTAGCCCAAACAACCAGCATTTATATGAAGCCCTGTAAGTAACGTGTGGGGGAGGGAGACATCACAGCCACGATTTAAGCATTGTTCCCTTGTTTTAGTTATATCATGTCCATGATTTAAAGGAACAATTCACCCATAAATGAATATTCTGTCATTTTCTCACTCTAATATCGTTCCGAACCTGTATGACTTTCATTCTTCTGAGGAACATAAAAGAAGATATTTTGAAGATTGTTGGTAGCCAAACAATTTTTGTTCCCATTCTATTATATGGACAAAAAATTGAATGGTTTGGTTACCAACATTCTTCAAAGCATCTTTTGAAAAAAAGAAAGTCATTCAGATTTGGAATGGCATGAGGGTGGTTGGGACATATTTTGGTTGGAAAATTGAGTAGGCTACATACATCACATCATATATAGAGAGAAAATTTGATCTAGCTACTGCAGCGCTAATGGTGTGGGATAGACGTGAAGCTGAAAATTGTTAACGCATGAGAAAGAAACCATTATTTTTTCAATTCCATGTCCTGTGTCTCTGTACTCTGCTTCCTTGAACCACATTCATCCACATAGAGAAGCAGAGCTGAAACACAACCAAAAACAAACCAGGGTTCACAATCTGTCTAAATATGTTCACCTTGGTCCATTTATGTGAGATACATCAAAATTGGAGATGCTGTGAAACCGAAATGTTTATTTTTTTAACATTTGTATCGTTAGAGTACAAATGTTATTGGAGTAAGTTGAAACCCAATACTTACTTTTAAAAATTTAAACCATCATTTCTCTCTTTCTCTCTCTCTCTCTCTCTCTCTCTCTCTGTCTCTCTCTTTCAACCCGCCCCCCCCCCCCAAAAAAAAAAAAAAAAAAAAAAAAACTGTCATCACTGGCATGCAATGCATTTTGGGAAGGTCTGGGCCACAAAGGATCCATTGGTAACACTTTATTTTCAAGACCAATTCTAGTAAACTAGTTGTTTATTGGCATGCATATTACTAGCATAATTGGCTGTTTATTAGTATCGATAAAGCACATATTAAAGGTGCCATAGAATGCATTGATACAATATTTTAAACTGTTCTCTGATATCTACATAGAAGATAAGTATTTGTAAGGGCAAAAATTATCCAAACAAATTTTACATGTCCATTTACAACACTAAGATTTCTCCCCAGAATGAAAGGTCTACTTATTACTCATTTTGAAGGGTCATGAATAATAATGTTGAGCTCTGTTTGATTATTGTTTCATGTGCAGCTCATTTCAGCAGTCACACAGCAGGAAGGGAAACACACAGGGAAAATATATTTCAATACTTTCTCCTGCAGTTGGTCAAGCAGTAATTATACAGTAACAAATGCGGGCACGTCAGGGAGCCGCTATTAATATGCTGGGCATTGAAACTTCGTTTTCAAATGCAAGATCGCTGCTTTACTTTCTACTTTCGAGACCACATGGATGTATCAAATCATGTTTATACTACATGGAGCGGGCAGTACTTACCACACATTTACAAGATCAGATGCTTGTCAGTGGGTGCCAGGATCTGTAAATCATTCACATCATCCTCGTCACTTTACCTGCTTATGTGGTAAGTGAAATTCATAAAAAATGTAACAGGCTACGGCTGGGCAAAGGGAGCTAACCATCCCTTTAGTGGCTTGCATTATTTTATTAGAACAAAGCATTTGCTTTCTGTGCCTTCTTCTGAATATGCATTACCAACCCGTCCCTGCACTTCACATCCCCTGCACACCTTGAACATAACATTTATTTCCATGATCTGTGTCATTTTCGCGGTTGTCCTCGCTGTTTCTTCACAATACCTTGCAGAAGATGGTTCAAGGCCTAGGAACATGGGCGGGTATATGCAAATATTGGGGCGTAATTATGGGATCCCGACCAGCCATTAAACAGTCGGTGTTACGTTCTGATTCGCCTATTTTTCAGTGGTCTTTTTTATTCACGAGATTTACATAAGAAGGAGGAAACAATGGTGTTTGAGGCTCACTGTATGTCATTTCCGTGTAAAGAACTGTTATTATTCAACTATGCCAAGGTAAATACAGTTTTCCATTCTATGGCACCTTTAATGCCTTATTTTGCATGATCATATTTTAGATCCCTTAATCCTACTCCATACCTAAACTTAACAACTACCTTACTAACAATTAATAAGCAGCAATTTAGGAATTTATTTAGGGAAACCTCTTAGTTAATAGTGAATATGTGTTAACCTAATCTAAAGTGTTACTGATCCAATCGTTGTAATCTTCATGGCCTGTGAATCAAAGGACACTTTTCAAAGCCACATCTGAAGGAGCCTTCAAAATTGCGCTGATGTGATGCATTTGGTCTTGGAATGCAGCCTTCAGAGGATGCATCACTTGGAATTGGGACAGAGCTATAGTGAAAGAATTAGTACAACTTGGCCACCGTTTTAATGGAAAAAAATGGAACAAATTAAGAAAATATTGCCAAAAATTAATAATTTGTGGAACAAATTCTTAATTCATGGCCACAGTATCTAGTTCTTCTTCCACATATCACATGCATACATGCAAATTTGCTTCCAAGGTATATATTTTCATAGTTTCTCACATTCCTTTTGGGACTGAACCCATGACACTGGTATTGCTCTACCATTTGAGCTACAGGAATGACTCATAATGCATATATTTTGTATGCACCTTTAACCACTGAGTGACTGGACTGCAATCAGTCTTGAATGCATCTTTTCGAGACTTGATAGCCATCCCGTCAATATAAATGGATAAAATGACCAAGCGTAAACACCCCCAGAGAGATCATTAGGAGAGGAAAGTTCAGAACCTGCCCTTTTCTGTCCCTGTCTACTCCATGCACATTTTCTCATGCACACAGCATCATGGCAGCTTGCCTCGTGCTGCTGAGATCTCCACCTGTTTGAGTAGACAGGATGTCACATTGAATGTCCCGCATGCTTTTGAACACATTTGGCCTTTTTGCGTAATAGGGTTACGCAAGACGATGACGAGGGTAAACGCACTCATCCCAGTGCGGTAATGAAGAGATCTGTGTACACGCAATATAATACAAAGACTGTCTTTGTCGCAGAATGTCATTTGGAGTAACAATAATCATTCACAAGAAAGGTTCACATGACCAATTCAATTAAATACAAAAGCTTTGTATTTGTGTAATGCCTTTGATGACATGTGCTGTCAATAAGCAGTTTCATTCACTGCAGGATCAATAGATAAAATCTCAAAAGCCCTGTAAGACAAAAGAAGGAAAATATTACTATATGTCTCAAAAAATTAACAAAAAGGGTCATTTGTATGAGCGAATGACTTTCCATTTGTTTGAATTTAAAAATCCATTGCAATGGCTTTCATTTTGACCACCTAGTTTGCTGTAAAAAAACATAATGGCAAAACACCAGAGATTTACTCTAGGAAAAAGAAAGAAAGAAAGAAAGAAAGAAAGAAAGAAAGAAAGAAAGAAATTTACTGTTATGTTTCATGGATGCATACATTTTTTATGGCAGTTTGTGAGTCTCCTGTGCTCACCCAAGGCTGATCAATTTATGTGACAAAAATATATATTTTTATTATATTATAATTATTATATTTTAAATTATTACTGTTTAAAATACTTGTTCTTTTTTTGTCATATATTTTCAAATTTAATTTATTCATGTGATAGAAAGGCTGAATTTTCAGCAGCCATTATTCCAGTCTCATGCAATCTTTCGGAAATCATTTTAATATACTGATTCAGTGCTCAAGAAACATTTCTTATAATTATCAAAATTGAAAACAGTTGTCACGTTTTTTATATCTTTGTGGAAACTGTGATACATTTTTTCATGATTTTCTGATTAATAGAATGTTCAAAAGAACAGGATTTATTTAAAATTAGAAATCTTTTGGTGAAATTATAAATGTCCTACTGTCATTTTTGATCAATGTAATTCATTTTTGCTGAATACATTTTTAAATTTCTTAAAAAAAAAAAAAACTGACCACAGAGTTTTGAATTCTAGTGTATATATTCATATATTTCATTTACATTAACATTTAGTCATTTAACAGACCCTTTTTTCCAAAGCGAATTTAGGACAATAGAAGCAATCAAAACCAACAAAAGAGCAATAAGTCTTGGTTAGTCTAATGCAGTACACGTAGCAAGGATTTTTTTTTTTTTAAATATAATAAATAAAAAGAAAACAAGTAGAATAGAATAGAAAAAGAATAGAAAGAGGGTAATTTTTTAAATAAATAAAAAGAAAACAAGTCATTCTAATAAAAATAGAATAGAGAGTGCAAGTGTTAGAGGGTCAAGTTTGTTTGTTTTTTTAATAAAAGGGAAAGGGAAGTGGTGTGTGGCCAAGTATGGTGACCCATACTCGGAATTTGTGCTCTGCATTTAACCCATCCAAGTGTATGCACACAGTAGTGAACATACACCCGGAGCAGTGGGCAGCCAATGCTGCGGCGCCCGGGGAGCAGTTGGTGGTTTGGTGCCTTGCTCAAGGGTCTCACCTCAGTTGTGGTATTGAGGGTGGAGAGAGTGCTGGTTATTCACTCCTCCCACCTACAATCCCTGCCAGACCTGAGACTCAAACCCACAACCTTTGGGTTACAAGTCCAACTCTCTATCCATTAGGCCACAACTGTCCCAACTAAATAAAACTGCCCCAACTAAATAAAAAGATTTCAACCATACATTAAATGTGTTGTATCATGGAGTCATAATTTTAAGATCTGCATGGTACATATAAGTTGTGAAACACGTCACAACCCATCAACAGATGGTGATGGGAACCGATGAAAGGTAAATGGCTAAATGTTTTGCAATATTTTTGGAATAGCTATATTTATAATTGTGCGGACTTGTAATACATTTCACAGCTATTTAGCGGTCGCTTGTTTGCTTGTGACTGATTTCTGGCTTTGCCTTCACATTAGAGAGCAGATATTTTGCTCAGTGGGACATCGGTAGTTGCAGCCTTCGCTTCACACAATAGACCGAACAACAGGCACACTGTGTCAGTGTGAATCTGTTCTTCCAGACATCTTTTGAACAGAAGCTTGTGATGATCTCAGGCACAAGCACCATCATCCACTTCACCATTAACCTGATTTTGTACACAGTTTTTATACACAGCAACCACAAAAAATATAAATCATCTGGCTTATGTACACAAAAGCATCCTTCAGTTCCCACGATACAACATGTACACGAACAAGAGTAGCACAACAGATAAATGACAAAGCGGATTGCTGATAGATTGAGGATACTTTCAGCTGCCATAGAATGAACTAAAGAACGTCGGAGCCTTTGAAGTTGAGCCTTCAGGTATCATTCCTGTTCTTTCCCCCATATTGTTAATAGCTCCACAAACCTCAGGCTTTAGAGAAAACAGGCCTGTCCTTAAATCACATCTCAACCCCTCCAAGTCTTACATAAACATCCCCAAGGCACAAAGTCAGGCAAATTAATATCTGACGTTTAGCTTTTTGCAAATATTCATAAGGTATGAAGAAGACTGTTAGGAGCAGGTCTGGGCGTGTAGAGTTTCCTGGGGTTTGAGGTGGAGCGAGACATGTAGATAAATAGGATAACCACTGAAAGTGCTGCTGCTCCTGTATGACACCTGAATGCTCAAACTGTTTTCACAGGAGCCTTCTGATAGTATTTGATGACCTTTTGATCACCTGATGACCATATACCATCAAGACTATTCATAAATACTGTTTTACAGTACAGTATTTATCACCCTCAAGTCGTTTCAAACCTGTATGACTTTATTTCTTCTATGGAAAACAAAAGTATGGAGCCCTGCAAATGACATGAGGAAAATAAATTCATATTGTAATCAAAACTTTAACCTAAAAATTTGAGGCCTACTCCCTCATTTTAGTAAAATTGCAGCCAAGTGGGAATGAATTCTTATTACATGGCCGCAATATTTTTTTTCCTGTTATGTGTGGGGCTTTTTTTTTTTTTTCCTTTTTTGTTAATACAAATGAAAGTTAATGGGGCCTGATATTGTTTTGGACCCCACTGATTTTCATTGTACAGATAAAAACAATACAAAAATTTCTAGAAATATCTTCTGCCTTCCACATAAGAAAGGAAGTCAAACAGGTTTGAAACAGCATACCGGTGACTGAATGATTGATATAGGTATTGGTAAATTAGTACATTTTTAAACTGTAGTTTTTCCCACTTGTAAGAGACCATTCCCATTCTGGTTGCACCATCTGTACGCTTCAGCTGAAAAGAACTTACTGATCCATTGTGATTCAGAAATATTTCCAATTGCAATTTCTTCACAAACAGACCTTGGAAAGAAAATAAGACTTAGTTTGGGGAGGACATCTACAACTAAACCTTGAGGGCACTGAAGATGAGGCTCACCTTTTCATGGTGCACAGGTGATGTAGAGCCTGCGTGTTTCTGAGCTGACCTATGGCATTTCATCAAGGTTAGTCAGCAAATCATCAAGAGTTAGTGTTCCCCAGCCTTCACCCTTCCCTTAGGGCAGCCAGGTCACTGCTTGTGTACGTATGCACTTGTTATGCCGCTCCAAATGCATTCCAAAAGCTATCAGCCAGCCAACATTTTCCTTACTTTTCTTCTGTCTTTATACCACAGTTGTGGCATTTTAAAGGTGCAGGTAAAGGACTCTAATCTCAATAAATTCATTCCTTAAAATATGACATTTAAAATAGGGTGCAAGCAAGACAGAACCAATAATGCTTTTAGCAGACGGCAGACTTTTGACATTTGCGTTCTGGCAGCTTCCTCAGCATCAGTTCTGGGCATCTCCATGATATTCATCAAGACTGCATTCATCTCTCTTGTCCCATTACATTCACTTTCAACGTTAACTTCTAGTGTTTCGAAGGCTGATAACACACAGAGTGTTCATAATCTGGATTTGAGAAAGACGGTGGGCAAGTGGTATGATTCATGAAAAAAGTGCCCCTACTGACCAAGACTTGGCTATAATCCCTTGTTTGTTCCCATTTGGGAAAGGTGACCATCATTTGCGGGACGTGTTGATCTGAATGTGTGGAAGGATGGCAGGGTGTCTGTTGGGAAGGGTCATGAGGGGCCGGTGGAAACTGGCTTGCTCCTCGTCTTGGATTTTCTCCACCTGCCTCCTAAACTTTCTGGCAAGCAGGATGGATGGGACCCCTCTCCTTAACCTCTGGGCAGCCTTTCTTTGCCATACTTCATATTTGGAATACTTCACTGCTGGGATGTCCTGCAAAACAGAAGAACTTGCTGTAGATTCTGTAATTCATTGACTTTCATTGAAGTTTTGAAACACTGTAGCTCAAACAATAGAGCATCGTGCTACCAACAAAGGGGTCATGGGTTAGATTCCCAGGAAATGCAGGAACTGATGAAATGTATATCTTGAATGCAGTGTACATAGTGTCTGAAAAATGCGTGCATGTAAACTTCAATATGATTATGAACAAAGCCAAACGGTAGCTTCAAATCGAATAATAACTGTCTCACATACATAGGCTACTCTGACCCCAGTACATTAAACACATCCCAACTATAGACTGAGCAAAGTCAGACTCTTATTTGTTGAACTGTGTGAGAGAAACAATACCCTCCTCGACTTACAGTGTGAACGTACTGTTCTCAAGTGGGCCTGACTATTGTGTTGTTGTTGGGTTGTTTGTTTTTGTTATTTTCAAATCCAAGCCATGGCCAGCTGGCCAACTGTCTTGCCAACGCTTAACATATTTCCATGCCAAGAGCACATGGCACAAAAATTTGCCAGAATGCGGCATAACACTTGTACTTGTTTTGGTGCTTGGAATAATGACATCATTGCACATGCTGTCCAATAGAGTTTTATGGTGTTACCATGGCCTTTTGTTTATGCAACTAACTATCTCCCTCAGTGTTGTTCCCACATCATCTTTAATGCAGTCTACAGATTTCTGATAATCTCTGCCATTTTCTACATTGCTCAGCGATTGTGAGAGTGGAGACGTGGTTAATATTGATTTTGGCGTGATAAAAACAGGCTGCGTGTCTGACTAGCCTGTCTAGTCTGAGTCTGTGTTTGTGGGTTCAGCAAAATCATTGTGCTGGGCTTTCGGCGGGGGGAGGGGGAGATAAACAGCTCCACGTACCTTGTGAAGAGCCTGCGATACTGGGAAGGCCTGCAGCGAGCTGGAGGAAACATCTCGCTCGGACTTCACGGGCTTTGCACAGTACTGCTGCAGCAGACGCAGCTCGCAGCTCCGAAAGCAGCATTCTTCCACTATTCCTCTCTGAGGACGGCGGCTGTTTGATCTGTTCGGCCTGCCTGGGTGGGGGAAGAGAAGGTAAGCGATCAACTCCGGGGTTCCCCTGGAAAGCGACCAACGCTACCAATTCACACCCTATTGTTTATATTTCACCAAATCCCACATGTGGCTGCTGGCATGTTCCTAGGATTTCTGAAATCGGAGACTGCATCAACAGATCCCTTCTTTCTTTCCTGTTGTTTGTGACTCCCTTTTTACTTCTGGCACTAACTGATTTGATAAGGACTTGAAAATGTCACAAAGAACAGTACACAGAAAAACAAATATTGTTCTGTGTTCCCAGGGATGTGTGAATAGCTAGCAAAATGGATCCTTTAACCTTGCCATTTGCCTACTAAACAGAGATAAAAGATAAAAAACAGCAGGAGAGGTACAAAAGGGGGAAGTCCACCGTCATCTGATAGGAATATAGGGGTCGAGAGAGAGAGACACAGAGAGAGAGAGAGAGAGAGAGAGAGAGAGAGATCTTTTGCAAACAACTAAATAACTTGTTGCAGAAACAAATTGCTTGTATCCCCAAAATACTGACATTCAACTGCAATTAACAGCACTAATGGCTTTCACTCGGAATACTTGCTAGAAAGCAATAAGAGGCACGTTTCCTCTTTAATAAACACCCTCATTGAGAGAGTCATTAGTGCACATGCAACTATACAAACAGCAATTTGAAAGACAAGACAGATGGCAATGCCATACTGTGACTACTTCTACAAAACAAATAGCTATGTAAATGTTTAGATTTCCTGCAAGAGTTACACTTACTGATATAAAACCCATCTTCTCCACACACGAACTGAAGAGTATCCACTAGTTCTCCACCGCAAAGAGTCTCCCCCGTTGCTGCGTGGGATGTGACCATGAACAATGACAGAAAGAAGAGTATCAGTGAGCGCATCTGTGAAATGAAAACAGATTTGAGTGTGAGTCAGTTCATAGATCCGTAGTCAAGCCGTATCGTTTAACAAAGGTCACTGATGTGATTGTGCTTGTGATTTCAATCACGCGAGCAAAGAGTGACACAAAAAAAGTTCAAAGTAACTGTGGAGACGCTATTATCCTTATCGGTGAAACAATCAAGCAACGGCTACGCTTAAAACACTGACGATTCGCCAAACTTTTCTCCAAGTTTTATATATCGTCATGAATATTCCTAAACATGCAACTGTAATTACGTAGAAACGGTGAAACTGTGCGAATACATAAACATGCTGAAAGATATTACTGCAACCTCAGTCATGTCATTGTCACTTTCTCTTACCGTTGTTTGTTTTCCCCCCGTTTTTCGGCACGATGCACAGAATAGATGGTAATCATCCATGGTAGGCGGTTTGTGGAAAACGACGTTTACTAGCTGTTGTACTAAAGAGTTGCTTTGTTTAATTTCCAGTCTGTTGCATCTCTTTGAGTGATGCTTGTGGCTGTCTCAAAGTTTAGAGGACAGGCAAGGCATATGTAGTGAGAGGCAATTTATACTAACACCCGCCCCTCGCACCCCCAGCCCAGTAGCGATGTCCGATTCGTGAACGAATGGTTCTTTTGAGTCGGATCTTTTTTTTTTTTATGAACTGGTTGAACCGCTGCACAAAACCAGCCAGAATCAGTACACTGACTGAATTAGTAAGAACGGTTCTCGAGTCAACAAACTCTCCGACTCACTGAACGAGAACTTGTTTTGTGACAGTTTTATAAATAAATATATAGCATTTAATAGCATTTCAATTTCTTATAAATGGATTTTACTATTGTTTCTTGATTCTACAATTGATATTTAGATTATATCATACAAAATGACAACAAACATTTTTATTAAGAAAACATTTATATCTAATATGCCTTTATTTGGAACACTTTGCGTGATGACGTAACGATTCTCTTTTTGAGCTCTTTCTTTGAAATGAACTGTTCAAAAGATTCGATTCGCGGAAATGATTTTCCAATTACTAGCTGCCAGTACGCTCACTGTGAATGTGAACTGGAATGCTTTTCTCTTAATCTGAAGCAATTTGATTTCAATAAGAAGTAATCCGATTGCAGCCAACTTTGTATTTAACCAAAAAAGGAAAAATGTTCAAACTTCATATTTAGATTTTCCCCAAACTGTCTCTATCGTTGCCAATGTATAAAATATCGCCACACACGTTTTCTGCTCGTCTGATTCAGTCACAGATGAAAAGCAGTCTTATTAACCGTTCTTATACAGAATATTTGTGTTGATGCCAGAATATTGCGAAAGTGCAGCGCTCACTACTGGTTTATGTTTGAATGCACAGCAGCTGATGGAGTACCTGATCACCAATGACGAGGCGCATTCTTAGTCAAATAGCCGCCGCTTTAAAATACCTTTTGGCAACAGGTCAGCCTAAGGAATTTTAATTGAGAGAACATTCTTCCAGCTTCTCACCATAACAAAGGGGGTTGCAATCGCATTCCAGTGAATGCAGACAGACACCGTGCTGAAATTTCACTCTCACACGACAACAGTGTTGACCCTTTGTGCGCGCGCCATCTCATGCGAAAACCTAAAAGGATTTATCCCTTCTTTAAAAGCAACTCAATCCGTTTTGTACGCTGATTACGACCCAGTAATGAACACAATGAAACAGATATATTATTTAGCATAAAACGTGTACATAAAACAAATCCCAGTCTAGAAAGTACAATGAATAAAGTGCTACATGGAAATGAATGAACAATCAACATGTCCTGACATGCCTCAAACTGGACATAATGGAACTCGTTCATTGTCTGCCTGAAACATCAGCCAGTATCATGCAAAATATGCTCATTTCACCTTCCTCTAAAAGTGGAAATGGCCTGAATTGGACATTAATACCAAACACTGATATTAGGACAAAAATAAGCATGTTTAATTTTATTAGGCAATCGTACACTGATGTTATTTTTACAAATAGACAGGCATAACACCAATCATTAAACAGCCTGTGATGATGTATTAGATAGGAGACAATGTCCATAAAAGAACGTGGTTTATGTAAACTTAATGTTTCTGTACAATATAGTGTGTGACATTGTACCATGACAAGTACACTATAGCACGCTCTAGTGGTTCAAAGTAATAAAACAGTGTAAAATGACTTTACATGAGTGAGATTTTACCTTATTCTGGTTAAAGTGAGGCAGTGAGTTAATGGATTATTAAATTAACTACAAATTAATTAAATAAATCTTTCTAAAGAAGATCTTTATCTTATGTGTGTACTGTTTTTACAATTACAGTATGGCAATCTGATACACTAAATAGAGTGACCCACTGGACTATTTGGGACATGCTGTTTTTGATGTTTGGCACTCTCTGCCATCAAGAAAATGCTCAGGCCTCTATTTGCATTCCTCATGTAACTCAGTCACTCTCTAATTCTTACATCAAACACCCTCTTACACTCACTAGCTTATTATAAGAACAGCAATGTTTACCTGTGCAATAAAACCATTACCCTCACAGAAGCAGACGAACCAATGCCCGTGAACGCATTAAAAAAAATAACAGTGGAAAAGCCTCACTCTTTATCACGTTGCCATTGTATTTGCAGGTTTAGACAGTGTGTATAAACACATATGTTGATTGTCAGTGACAAAATGTCCCATGTAATAAATATGAAATTTCATTACATAATGGGAAGAATTAGAGAGTCTGGGAAGTCGTGGCCTAATGGTTAGGGAGTCGGACTCGTAATCAAAAGGTTGTGAGTTTGAGTCTCGGGCCGGCAGGAATTGTAGATGGAGGGAGTGAATGTACAGCGCTCTCTTCACCCTCAATACCACGACTGAGGTGCCCTTGAGCAAGGCACCGAACCCCAACTGCTCCCTGGGCGCTGCAGCATAAATGGCTGCCCACTGCTCTGGGTGTGTGTTCACGGTGTGTGTGTTCACTGCTGTCTGTGTGCACTTTGGATGGGTTAAATGCAGAGCACAAATTCCGAGTATGGGTCACCATACTTGGTCGTATGTCACTTCACTTTCACTTTAAATAATTAAAGTTTGGATGTGCTCTAAGAAAATTAAATTCATTATAGGCCAATACCAGTGGCGGGCCGTCAGGGCCAGCAAAGCCTTCTCTGCTGGCCTAAACACTATCAGAATCACTGACTTAGTTTTAATATATTTTTCCTTGAATGTGTATTAAATTATTTATAATAGTCTATTCTCTTCATTTCATAGCTTTTCTCTTGGTCGCGCTGCTTCCAGTAGTGTATATTTATATTAGAGCTCTTATCCAATCATATTTCAGCAATCGTGTTGCCAGGGTCCAATAAATCTGCCTAAGGCCTTCAGAATCAGCAGTGCAGGCGTCTGTAGCTTAACAGCAACGGCAATGAAATTGTTGCTTTAACCAATCAGATTTCGAGTTGGCAGCACCAGGGCCATCTAGCAGGCTTACGATAACATCAGCATTTTCTCGTCCTTTGATTGGATGCTCAGAGCGCACTAGTCAAAACTAGCAAACAGCATCACTTTAAATATTTTTGTTTTCAGAGTGTTATTACTGTTTCTCACCGTATATGCTGTCTGCCCTCTGTAAATCTAAATACTAAAGTACTAAATGACCGCGGCGAAAAACAACAAGACACCTACTCGGCAATGGCGCTGTAAAAGACTCGTGAAGATGAAAAACTACTAGAGTATGGTAGGTTAAGTTTCATTTTTGACTTTTATTGCTTTATGCGTTGTATTCTGATGTTATTTGCAAAATATAAAGCCATGTTTAAGTTTCCGTAAGAATATCTCAGTTTCCGAGTCGAGCTGTGTTAACTGGTCTCTTCCTCCGGCCGCAGCGCCGCTGGCAGAGGCAGACCGGCGGGGAGACTCGTCGTGAAGATGACAGTCCTAGGGGTACGTTAAAACATGTATACGCTTTTCTTCATCGTCTTGTATGAGTTTTATAATTTTAATGTTACTTGCTCGCTTTCCCGGTAAAGCTGTGCTAACTAGTATTTTCCTCCCGCAGCGCGGGCAGACCGGCGGGGAGACTCGTGAAGACGAAAAGCAGTAAGAGTTCGTTAAATTGTTAGGTCAACTTTAAAACACATGTAATCGCCTTATTTGTTTTATACCAATGTTCTCTGTAAGGTATAAATACGTTTGAGTTAATGTCTGTAAGAACATCGGGTTGATTATATTTGTGTCATTTTGTCAGGTTAATGCTTCAGCTAGAGATGATGCGTTGCGCAGGTGTGGAAACTTGATGAATTGTGTTAATTGGGTTTCTAGCTTTAGTAATAGCAATCATTCTCGCTGCATAAGATACCTGTCTGTGATGCAGTGCCCTGTTACACTGCATTTATGTGTACTAATTATGGTTTCTATAGCCGTGGCATCATTATGATGGTATTAAGAGGTGGATTAATTCATGTAGTACGCCACTGAAGGCCTAGGTGTGAAATGCACGGCCCGCCACTGGCAAATACACAATGTGGCAACATGGCTTTCATCGTGAAGAGGACGCCCGTCGTTGATAAAATTCCCTTGCAAGGTTGTCTCTGAATTGTCTCCTATCCTAGAACCATTTGAAAGACGACCTTCTGAGTCAAAGGCCATACAAGACCTCAGTATAAGAGGGCTTTGAGTATGTCTGTTTTCCACACCCTGAAGAAGCCATGGCGATATTAATGGGCTGCCCGGGGCCACCGTGAAAGGCACTCGGGACAGTTGATGGACTGCCAATTGGGTCACTGCTGCGCCTCGTCACGAAAATGTACCATTTGCACGTTTTTAAGCCTTGTCAATTAAAAGCACAAGAAGACATGAAACAACTAAATTCATGCACAGAGAGCTATGTCTCTAAAAACATGTGATCACACAATTGAGCTCTCTTTCATGTCTTCTTGCACTTTAAACCAAAACACCTTGCCAGTTTGAACATTTAAGTGCCAATTAAACTGTTCACGCGCAAGAAGGTTTGAAAGAACTTAATTCAGTACGCACAGAGAGCTGCGTCTCACAGCCCGTGAACACCAAATTTCATTGTTCTCTTCTGCATCCCTTGCACAGACAAATACATACAAAATGATGTCAAAATACCTGTCTTGGTGAGTATTCTCAAAAACTGTCAGTTATGTCGTAAGTGAACATAAACTGCTGATAAAGATGTACTGGATCCATGCATTTTGTCTTAAAGTGACCGCACCTAATTTACTAGTTGCTGTGGGTTCCTTTATGTTAATCCAATGTCTTATGTGCTTTTGCATATTAAACCTCTTCTTCATAAGTCAGTACTGCAAGGGGTAATTCTTTGAAGCAGGCATATTCACTTCAAGTATTTGGCAATTCCTGTTCACCTAAAGCATCATATGATGTGATATTATTTCTTCTTTTTTAGTGATATTTGTGATATGTAAATTTATTGTGATAAATGACTAGTAATGTTTTGTCTGATATAATGATCTGTAATGCCTGAGAAATACTAGAGGGGACCACAGTTGCCATGGTTACCTACTTTTCTAGTTCATAAGCATCTATTTTTCTGCAAAATGTGTACCAAATAAATTGTAATCTATTCTGAGTCAGGCATTTTGCATTTAGGGAATGAATTTAAATTAAAACTGACAAAACAAAGCAGTGTTATTTCAGACAATTTTAATACAATAGTTGAGAAGACCTAAAAATGTTAATGCATCAGGCTGCATTAAAGTTTTCTCAAGCAATTATTATTATTATTTTTTTTTACAATCTTCACACACACATGCATGGCCATATATTGCATACATGTAGGATCGCATAATTCAAAATGCATGCCGTTCTCTTACACATTCTGATTATCTATACCATTTTACACAGTTCTACCAGTACAGTCAAATTGCCCAGTACTATCATTAATGGGACAGTTCACCCAAAAATGAAAATTCTGTCATTTTTACTCACCCTGGAGTTGTTTCAAACCTACATTTCTTTTTTCTGTTGAACATAAAAGAAGATATTTTGAAGAATGTGGGTAACCAAACAGTTGCTGCTCCTCATTGACTCATTTTGAAGTCTCTTCATTTAACTGAGTATACATTTAACATGGTTTAAATTTGTCTGATACCTGTTTACCTGGCCTATATTTAAACTACAGTTGGATGGGATGACAATCAGCTTTTGATATCTAATCTCTGGGTCCAGCTCTTCACCATCTGACAGACCTATTCACAGTGCAATACTGTTTTAAGTTCTGTTTCAGAACCTAATGTGCAATGATTTTTTATGTCTGCAAAAACATCTCATGAGAAGGATGGCAAGTTTGTGCCTATGCATCAAGAAATATAGGTGTCCAATGTCTCTGTAGCTCTACTTCCAACCATTCAACCTAGAGTCAGTCACCAATCCATCATCTGCATCTGTGTTATGGCCCTCATTTGTACTACACTTTACTAAAGAACTTAAAACCACAATTCACACCATGGCAGAGTAACAGTATAAATATTAATAAAAAGACAATATATGTGTTCTTAATTTTAGACAAATAGATAAGCATGTAACTAATTTTAGTTGAACATTCATATTTTCAAGTTATTTACTTTGACTATTAAAGGGATAGTTCGCTTTGAAATTAAAATTTGATATCTATCAGCTTACCCCAAGGGCATGCAAGATGTAGGTGTCTTTATTTCTTCAGTAGATCCAATTTTGATATTTTTAGGTCAAACCGTTCTAGTCTGTCAGTCATATAATGGCAGGTGTAG
>JAFVLL020017705.1:0-20973 GCA_021397915.2 Tor tambroides | reverse complement strand
GGCTGCAGCTCGGTATACATAACAATCAAAGATATTAGAAGACACGTTTGTCGTAAGAGTTTTATAGTAACAATATAGCATATCAACATGATGATGTAGTTGTTTATATTTTTAGCTTCATTGCAAGGCAAGTTTATTGATATACCAAATTTCATACACCATGATAATTAAGTACTTTACATAAAAATGAGAAAGAAAATACAAGCTATTAAAAAAGTAAGAACTAGAAATAAAATAATTTAAATTAGAATTGATTATCAGGAGATAAATAAAGATAATTAAATGGGGTGCGGGGGTGGGGTGGTTTAGTCAGTAGTATGTGAGGCTATATAGATGTGTTTTCAGTCTGAATTTGCTAAGATGTGTGCTTCCATTTCTGTTTCAGCAATCCCTTTGGAACAGGCTAGTGCATCGAATGGGCCTAGTCAACTTCCACTAGGCCTACACATTCCCGCTACACCACTTAATGTGCCTCTGGCTCCTGCACCACTTAATTTGCCTCCGGCTCCTGCACCACAGAAGTTGTCTCCTTCATTGAAATATTTTCTTTGACTTACATATTTAAATGTGTGCTATAGATACAAAGCCATGGATGCACAATGCAACATTGCTTCTAATTTCTCTGACAAAGCAAATGGCTGAAGACTTTCAATCTCCTGTATTAAAGAAAGTGTGGAAAAAGGTAGCTGCACAAATGCTAGCAAAAGGATATGACTTTGGAGCAGAGGCATGTGACAATAAGTTCAGGCGGTTAAAACACAGGTTTGTTTTGATACTGGCATTTGCATTATTTTGGGAGTAGGGCCACTTGAAGACATTTGCTATTTCTGGGTTTCTATTATTAGATACAAAACAATAGTGGACAGTAAGAAGAAGACTGGGAGTGGTGCCAGCAGCTGGGTCTTTTTCTCATCAGTGGAAGACCTCCTGGCTGATGATCCCAGCATGGAGCCGGTCCTGATCATGTCATCTTTTGCTGGTGATAATCTTTTCCATGTCTTTTTTTTTGTGCCACATCAACATGAATTACCACATCAGATGAGTTGAGTGCAGTTTAATCAAAGAAAATATTACATTCAAGCTTTTACAAAAATCTCATACATTATTGGATCTTATTTGTAAGTTTTCATTCAATCACTCAGTGATGTCATAAAATGGCCTCACATTAAGCATCCATGTTGGATACAAAGTAGCTCCAATGTTGTCATCTACTTTTACTGTGTAACTTGGTAGTGTTGCTAACAGCTTTATTTGAAGGTTGTCTATTGTGTGGCTCAGGTAATTAGAAGCTGGGTTAACTGGATGTTTAAAGTAGTTTAGTTGGCACATGACTCTAATTTACAGTAGATGCAGACATGTGTAAGTCCATGTGAAAACCGCAAAATGTATTTGTCAGAGGAGACTGATGTTTGCTGCCTTGATCATTACCATTTTGAGGTCACCAAGTTTAATCTTTCTTTCCAAGCAGTGGAAGTGGCAAGTGAACGTAACGACATCTTAAAAGAATTTGTTTCTGCTTTGACGAAGAAATAGCAAGTTGTGTTTTCTCCTTTTGCCACATTCTGCTGATGGTTAGGTTCATCCCTTTTTCTTTGACCTGAAGTATTTTCGGGTTGTCCTGCTTGACAATCATTGTCATTGTTGCCATCCACCTCTTCACAATCCTCCATTTGGTGGCCTTCCTCCCTCAAGAAGAAATTATGTAGAACACATGCAGCTGTGATAACCACTGGTACTTTTTTAAGGTCTTCCATGGGCAAGTACTTCAGTCGTCTCCATTTCCCTTTTAGAAGGGCAAATGCCCTTTCAATCACAACTCTGGTTGAGCTGTGGAGTGTGTTAAAATTTTTTGCCTTTGGGATAAGTGCCCATTATCTCTGTATGGTGTAATGAGAGATGTGCTGAGTGGTTATGCGGAGTCTCCAAGCAGGTGGTAGTCACTTCTCATTACATCTTGGAGATGGCCATATAATGGGCAGTTCTGAAACAACCTAGCATCATGCACAAACCCCGGCCAACCAGTGGACACATTCAGGAACATCATCTGTGATGTACACACTGCTTGGAGTTGAATACTTGCATGTCCTTTCCTGTTTATGTAACTGTTTCTATGGAGTGTGGGTGCTGGGATGGAAATGTGTGTGCCACCGATTGCTCCAATGACTCCAGGGAAAGCCACTTTAGAGCCCTGCATTTCGGCCCGGGCCCGACGGGCCCCGACTTTTTTACGCCCCTAGGGCCGGGCTTCGGGCCAATTTTCACGCCATAGTTCAGACGCGGGCCGGGCCTCGGGCCTGTTTTGGGTTTCTCCTTATTTTTATATTGTAGACATCCATCGATTAGTGATGAAAAAAATTGCCGCGCTGGTGGAAACAACACGAGACCGTGCTGCCGCGACTGAGAGTGGCTCGACGGTGTTTAGAGTCCTGCAGCAGCAGCAGCAGCAAGCGCAAGTGACTTCAGCACAGCTGAAGAGTTCTGCCTTCAAATGCACGCAATAGACTGAAGCTTGCTGCAAAGCCCCAGCAAACATAATAACCATGAATGTGTCCGCGGAAAATAGTAAAGAGATATTTGAATTATTTACTAATAAACTAATGTTTTCTGAGTCCGTGTCGCAAGGATGAAGTTGCTGATCCTGACTCGCCGTCTCCTCATTAGACGCGCCTTTAGAGAGAAATGCATCTTTATTGATTATGATTAAGATTATTATAAAAGAGTTTTGGTTTTCGATTTTTTTTTATTTCGTTAAGTGATAATTTAAAGCTTTCTATAGATATATTTATCATGTCTGTGAGGCATGTATTCACTCGGTTCATTTTTGTGAAGCGCTCCTGTTCAAGACGGCGCATCATGTTTGTTTTCTTTGTTTTATAAAAGCACAACCTTTTGTTGGTATTGTGAGTGCACACAAATAAAAGTAGACCCTTTACAGTTCCGAATGATGTATTACTCTTATCTTTATCAAAAAAAAAAAAAAAAAAATGACGGCGTAGGCTATTTTAATTTGTTTCCACTGAAAAGTGTTTGCTCTGGTGCCTCCACGTCCTGCAGAGCGCGCTTTAGCTTCAACTCTCTGCACAAACTTATATAGGCTAGCGCACATTATTATTATAGCGCGGGTTTAACGTTTAAACATTGTTATATGCTTGAACTGTTTTAGTATATCTATAGATTTTATTTTAGGCCAGTCCTGATGATATGAGAAGGCTAAATTGATCAAACATAGGCTATGATCAGCTCACTGTATGCCGCTGGCCGCTTGGTCGTTACTTTAAAAAAACAAAAACTTATAGGCCTATTTAACGAACAAAAATGCTCCAAACGTTTTTCTAAATTAACTTAATAAAAAAACTAAACGAAATATAATAATTTTGCCATTACATACAAAACTGAACTATTTTAATAGCCGAAACAGTAGTATAACCTATTTTAGGAGAAGAGGGGAAAAAAAGAGGGGCTCGGGTCGGACTCGGGCCTGTAATTCTGATAAGCTGTCGGACACGGGGCGGGCTAGGGCCTGAGCATCTCGGGCCAGGGCCGGGCTAGGGCCTAAATTTGAGGCCCGTGCAGGGCTCTAAGCCACTTGCCAGGTTTGCAAACTCATTCTCTCTGGGCCATCGAATGTATTCATTTCTCAGTGTACAAAGGACCTTGCAAATGTCCAAAAAATATAATGAAGGGTTCCTTTTGACATATCAAACCGGTCTGCAACACCCCTGAAGCTCTCTTGGTTTGCCAACAACCAAATAGAGCACTGCAATTTTTTCGGGGTGTCCAAGGTTATGTTTACCAGGAAAGGACCAGCTTTCTCACAGAGAGCCTGTAGAAAAGTATGTGCACCATTTAAGTTTTGACATCCCTATGATGCTGTAAATAAGCAGACACAAATCTTGCTATGGCTGTTGTATACACACTGATGCACATACTGCTATATACAGTGGGAATTTGTAAGTAAATGTAATTAACATCAAAATAAATTCACAAGAGCAAGTATATTGTTTGCACGTTTATTTACATTAAAGGCAAAATAACTGAAATAATAAGAGCACAAGCATAGATCTGGAACTTCTTTAAGTCTGTCAAATTGCAATGTCTTCTGGTCCATATCCTTTCCTTAGGAAAGTGTGCTATACACTGATTAATGTAACATAAATATTAAACATATTTATATATTTTGCTATTGTATTGTGGAGTGACACTTTAATAAACTTTTCTATGCTCTTCTGATTATATAATGGTAAATATTACAATATCATAGCACAACAACAGTGATCAGCAATAAAGATAAGCCTAATACTCACAATAAAAATAATAAGGTCATGTAGATCATAACACAGTCTCAGAGGTAAGAAATGGATTATCCTTCACCTGAAATGTTTGTCTTTTCATCCTGAAATGCAAGGAAAAAAGTTGGATCACAATAATTAGGAACCATAACTTCCACAAAAACCTTCACTCAATTGGGATGTTCTATTTTATTCTGGATGGCAAAGGCAGTGACTGCAATATCGAGCGTATTTTGCAGTATTAAACACGTATTTACACCAATTTCATCAGGTTCCGAAAATTCTTCAAAAAGAACATAAAGAATGGCCTTCTCAGCTGCCGTAGTTGCAACACTTGCGTCATCAGAACAGGTTGTTCAACGCACCACCGTTTCCGTTTAATAAATGTTTTGCACCCTTTTGTAGGGGCTGAACGCAGCCCTGGTCTACTTCCTGGCAGACCCATGAACATTTAAAGACAACCACACATTAAAATGATTGTAGCATTTGGACCAATCAGACACACAATTTTTCATTAGATTTAACAAATCAATTAGTCATTAGATTAACAAATATTCACAGACCCCTCACCCAATACACATACAATATTACATGCCAGTATGTCTGTGAATGACTCCAGGCCCCCGGTTACCATGACAACCAGAACATTTCAGCCAGACCAGATAAACTTTATGATCTAATGGCATGTTGAAAGTTCTCCCTCTCACCATCTTTGAACCTTAGGAAAGACATTATGCCATAAAAATGGACTCTTCTCTAATTAATTCCTAGAAAAACCTTTCTTTGAATGAACACACATATCCTTCAGGTCATTGTGTATATCAATACTGTTCTTGTATATGTTCTTGTGTATTGTATACTATTTTATGCATGCTTATGATAGATCACTAGTTAATATCGCCTCACTTATACAATGTTTGGTCTGTATCAATTTGTCTTCGGATGATCTAATTGAGAGTTAATATTACATGTTGATACCTATGCAACATATTAGTGTCCTAAGAATCTTTAGTAGTTTGTGCATTAACCCCAGGCGAATTACATATGCAAATTGCCATGTTCAGAGACAAAGTGTCATAAACTTTCCCTCCAAAAGTTCAAGACACCATTGGCTCTTTGACACCCCAGAGGTGTGACCTCTATATCAGATAAAGCTCTCACATCAGTGACCCGCTAGCCAGTCTGTGGATCTTTTAGATTCTGAGAAGATGAGGATGTGAGCTAGAGCTCTTCTGGACCCTTAAGTTTTGTGCCAGGCCTTGCAGCCTTGTCTTTCCATTCAACCAAAGATCCTCAGATCTCAGCTGATGTCTCTTAACTCTTCTTCACTTTTCACCTGGGAAAAAACTCCCAATCACCATCGAGTCAGAACATTTTTGGAATTCATCACTCTTCAAACCAGGAAGAACGATGATTGCAAGTCCAAAACCTTGAAACCATCAAGACTTTCATCCGAGACTGCATCCGTACAATCATCAACGACCAAGGCAATGCAAGTATCGTACATTTAACTAAACGAAACAGAGGTTTAGTATAAGCTATAGACCCCGTTATAAACGGTGCTGATGGTTTTACTCAGGTGGTTAACTGACTCTTTTCATAGCTTCATTCTCTGGTTTCCTGATGGTTTCATCCATCAACTCTCATTTGCCCTTTCCCCATGTATGAGTGATTGTATGTTTGTTTGTTTGACTAGTTTGTGTTAGTGTTTAGTTAATAAAACTCTTGTGCACAAATTACATGAGTTTCTGATTCTGCCTTGCAAATTAATGTCCCTTTACAATTTTTGATCCTTACTACATGCTCTAATGCATTCATACTTAGGAAAGTATTTTCTGTGGCCATGAAAATATATTTTCTTAGAGTTGATATGAACTTACACTGAATGTTCGCTGGCGAACAGATTAGTTGATGGCAATTTAATTCTGCTACAGTTAGTTCTGGCAGCTGATATAAATAATTGTAATTAATCATAATTAATTGTAATTATTTATATACATTTCCCTTTTGAGCTAATTTGCTACATGGTTAAGAGGATTAAAATGGCTAAAACAACATGTAAAACCATTAAAACTTAAATATATAGATATAAAACCATCTTCATATATATTGAGCGGTATAAAACATGTCTTTGTGTGACAGCGTCACATGGCGAACCCCCATTGAAATGCATATACAAGAATGATTATTTTATTTAACCTGTTTCATGTCCGTTACTGTCGGTGTGTCGTTAGAGCAATTACATATGCTCTAAACTGTGTTTTGCTCCAGCTGTATAAACACAGATGCAAAATGCTGCTGCTAATAGGCTTAATATTTCGCTCCTACATACAATGCAAAACTGCTAACATGACAGTCAGATAGGTCAGATTGCGTTAGACCGATCTGACTGTGCCATCTAGAGTTTCATGCCAGAACTGTGTGTATATATATATATATATATATATATATATATATACACACACACCCACCCACCCACCCACACACACACACAAAGAAAACAAGTATAGAAACAGAACATAGCAAGCTAGTGTTACAGTTTTTTTTAAGAGGTTTTTTTTTTTTACTAGCAGTTAGAAAATGAATAGAGAGTGCAAGTGATAGAGGGTTAAGTGTACATAGATAAAATAGAATTAGAATAGAGAGTGCTAGAATTAGAGGGTCAAATAAAGATGGAAGAGATGTGTTTTTAGCTGTTTCTTGAAGTTGGCTAAGGACTCAGCTGCTCGGATTGAGTTTGGCAGGTCATTCCACCAGGAGGGAACAGTTAATGAAAAAGTCTGTGAAAGTGATTTTGTGCCTCTTTGGGATGGCACAGTAATGTTTTTTCCCTTCAGAATGCAAACTTCTAGAGGGCACATAAGTCTGAAGTAGTGAATTTAGGTAAAGGGGTGCAGAGCCAGTGGTGGTTTTGTAGGCAAACATTAATGCCTTGAATTTAATGCTAGCAGCTGTTGGTAGCTAGTGCAAATTGATGAACAGAGGTGTGACGTGCGTTCTTTTTGGCTCATTAAAGATTAATCTTGTAGGAGCATTTTGGATTAATTGTATAGAAAATAAAAATGCTCACAAAAATAATCACTCAAAATAAAACTCAAATAAACAACTGCTTTTTTAAACTTTTAACAGAGGTAGACAGTAATGAAGTACATTTACTTGAGGACTGTACTTAAGTACACTTTTTGAGTATCTCTACTTTACTTGAGTATTATTTTTCTGGAAACTTGCTACTTCAACTTCACTACATTTGAAAGACAAACATTGTACTTTTCACTCCGCTACATTTATATCAAGGTCCCCAAGTAGAAAGTCGTTATATGTAGCAGTTTTTCCAGTGTGTTCATTTTCAGATTCACTGAACCCTTTATTTCTGTGAAAATCCGGCCTGCGATCTGCCAGGACCTTCCAGTGTTGCCAAGTCTTACAGTATTTCTAAGCCTGCAGTTTTCTTTGAATGGATATTTAGCTGATTTTTTACGTAAATCTGGCAACCTCGGGACCTTCCCCTCTAAACTAATGTAAACGTCTGCGCTAAAGTTCTCTAAAAAGGCAAATAAGATAATAAAAGATGAAAAGGCACATATTTATAGTTTGGTGTGATTATCTGTGGGTTCACCACATTGATTTTAAAGAGACAACTGTATGTGATGTCTTACATAGGTTGAGCACTACGATTAAAGATCATAGAAGATAAATGATCGGCATACGGTAAATAAAATTACCTACACCTTGATCTACATGACAAAGAAAATGTGTAGTTTTTATTCTGTGTGAACTCGCATGTGTATGTGTTAACTCATTAAAGCTCTTTGGAAAATTAACCATGTTTTTGCTATAGTAACTAGTTTAATTATGGTAATTGCAGTAAAATCACAGTATCCACAAATTTACTATCTCACTATAGTAACCATAATTATTCTATTTGTCGTTAAACTATGGCAATACAAATGGTAGGCTAATATATCCATCAAAAATGGCTGCTATTACCATATATAAAAAACCTTACTACTCAGGCCGACTGGTAAATTGCTGCTAAAAACTGGTCAAGGAAGTATATAAATCTGAACATTATTTTATTGTCAAAACACTGCACATAAATACATATATTTTTTTGCAGACAAATGATCAATAAGTAGGTTAAATGATCACACTGGTCAAAATGTTTTACTTCACTTTCCTACAGCGCTGGAATCTAAACTGGGAATCGATAAGAATTAAAATCAATAAGCAGAATCGGAATGGATAAAATTCAAACAATACCCAACACTAGCCACATGTTGTGAAGTTCACTGATTTCTGAGCATTTTATGAACACTGATCAGTTGATGGCAAAATTCAAAAAGACGGTTGTTTGGTGCAACGTGCACACCTATAGCCATACTGAGAGAGTATGTTCCAGTTTTCTGAAAAGATTTGTTTTCTTTTCAATGTTTGCTTTGTTTGCCTAGAATGAACCATATCATAGCCTTCAATATCTCTTTGAAAAAGAACTTTGTAACAAGTATTAAAATGAGTTCAATGTAGCTGTAGGAGTGTTAAATAAAAAATAAAGATGATTATCTTCTTTCAGTTGTGCTTCATTCAGTCTATAGGTTTGGTAACATAAAAGCTCTTAATTCCAAAGATAATACAAGCTAATCAGTATATTCAGTAGGTTGCATTAGTGGCATAAAGGTATTGCAAGTATACAAGTGACACAAGTATACAAGTGACAATAAGCAAGTATACAAGTGACAATAAAACAATGCATTTACTTTTTACTTTTGATACTTAAGTACTTTTAAAGGCATGTACTTTCGTTCTTTTACTTAAGTAAAAACCTGTCTTTACATCTTTTACTTGTAGCGGAGTAGTGACCAGTAGTATCTTTACTTTCACTCAAGTAATGAAGTTGTGTACTTGTCCGCCTCTGACATTTTCATGACCAAATTATGCAGAAAACAAAAAAAGAATAAAGATGATTTTATGTTCGAAATATCCCTGAATAACTGATAAGGAGATCTGCAGAGATCTACTGCTGTTTACATTGACCTTCAGAAAGATCTTCTACACTGGTAGGACAGTGGATGTTGACGATGGGAAAGGCTTCCGTGTCAAACAGCACCATTCCGTCTTGACCCTCAGAGTTCTCCTTACATTGGACGGAAATCTGAAATATTCATACAGGCATTTGTAGAGATTGCACATTATTCATATTCCTAAAATAATTCTGTCTGTATAATGATACCTGAGCTTGACTAGATGAAATCTCAACAGCTACAGCCTCTTGCGTCAAGAGAGTGTCTTTCTCCACCGGGTGTTCTTGAGCAAATTTGCAGCAAGTCTGACCCTTATTTAATGAGAAACGTTATTTTATTATCTTAACAGAACTTTAGAAATTAGAGTACATAAAATATATACCTTCAGTTTCACAGACAAGGCTTAAGCCTAGTCCTACACTAAAATGTAAGTCTGAGCTGTTTTAACTGAAAGAAACTTGCACTGACTGATCTTAAAATATATCAGTTTCTTTGTTTTGTCTCGAGATGCACACCAGTAATGTTTTTTTTTCTAAGCACGTTTATAAAAATCACTTAAATGTCCTAATTGAACTATGGCCTAATCCTGGCTTAGTCTAAGCCCTGTCTGTGAAACCGGGCCGTAATGTTATAGCGCAAATTTTCTTTTAAAACACTTCGAGCTCATCAAGCAATGATAGTATTAACCTTACCATTGTGTCGACAATCTGTTCCAAGCTGTTTAATAACAGATGCTGTATAAGAACAATTAATTATTAAATGTTATGTTGAACACTGTTGCTATAAAAGGGTATTTGTTTTGATGGCTTGTTGCCGGAACCGGAAACAAATATTAACCTTTCCGGATTGAATGGCACGTGACCTATAAGATTTGGGTGGATTTGACTATACGTGAAATTCACCAAAGTGTTGAAACCCCTGTATACTTGCCAAAAGAATTTTATGATTTCATATATTTCATCAGCTACTGTACAGCTAATCATGTAAAAGCAACAGCAGCAAAACTTGTCAAGCCAACTTTACTTATAGAGCAGCGTTGCATACAAAATGGTATTTCAAAGTGCTTTACAGAATATAAATTACACAAGAAATGAAAAAGAAAAACCTAAACATAATGGAAAACATACTGAAAAGTCACAAATTGGACTTATTGTACCTTCAGCGCCTGACTGTATTACACACAGCACATGTCTATTTCACAGTACATGTACGATAAAATGGCATATAAATTATAACATATCATACCAGCTAACAGTAAAACATCCTTATGTTTACTGTGCAATTGTTTTTCAGTCATTATTCAGATTATATATATATATATAGATTTATTTATTTTTTCAGTCATTATTCAGATATATATATATATATATATATATAGATAGATTTTTTTTTTTATTAATAAATTACCAGGATATAGGTATCCACAAGGCTTAGTTTGAAAAAAAAATGGCATTTTCCTTGTAGGGACTTAAGGCATTGTTCATCCCTTTTCAAATTTATGCAAAACAAATAAATAAACTTTGGCCCTTCTTGAGAATTTCTAAAATTTCTGTTAATTTCAATCTTATGCCTGATGTTGTTTTCTAAAGAAGCTCAAGGGTTTTTTCACAGCATTAAATTTCTGTAAAATCATCTGTGTAATTCACAATTTAATGCAATAATGATTTTTCTATAATCTTTGATAGACCTAACAGTGATTAATCAAATCTGAAATGTAATTTTCAATCATTTGTATGTCAATTTATTTTCCTCTAAAATAGCAGGGGCGAAAATGCATTATGTCTGCTTGAACTTACCTCCAAAATTCATAGGTTGTGTGTTCCAGTTGTCTTCTCTGGGTTCATAATGGTAGTCCATTTAGTTATTTTCAATCCAGTCCAAATCCATAATAGAACTTTGTGAAATACAAAATATGGAAAACGATAGAAATTAAGTCTTTAGTTCTCATTCTCAAGTCTACAGTTCTCCCTCGCTCTAGGAACCTCTGAACAATAACGACTTGATATGATTTGAAAGTAGGTTGGAACATAATACTGCATTGCCTCTATGTAGAGCACTGGTTAACCACACATACAAAAGCAGAGTTCTCAGCACTTATTTTATGAGCTGATGATTCATCCAAGAAGACCTGATTTTTAAAAACATGATTGGAGTAGAGAAAACTGCAGACCATGGCAATAAACACATGACAAAACTAACAGACAAATAACAAGGGCACTGGAAATTTCCAAAAATGCCATTTCCATTTTAGATAGAAACTAAGCATTCATCAATTCTCAGTTCCTCCAGGATCAGGGTTAATAAACTGAATAAACTGAACAATTTACATTAATCCAGGTCTCATATCCTAATCTCTATAAAGCCTGTTTTCTTTTTTTTCTTTTCTTTTCTTTTCTTTTCTTTTCTTCAGTAATTCATTCATTCATTTTAGAAAACACATTTTAAGGTAATCACGGTTAAAAATAAAATCCTGAGAAATATATCCTTGAAACCAGGGACTTGCTTGTTAAAGAGCACCTAATATGCCCATTTTTACAAGATGTAATATAATGGCGCTTTTCCACTGCATGGTACGACTCGGCTCAGGATGGTTCAGTACGGCACGGCAAATTCAAATTTCAACCGCTAGCTGTCAATATTACATACTGCACCTTTAAGGATTATTTTTGGGGATTTGTACTTTATTCAAGTACAATTTAAACTGACTTCTTGTACTTTTACTTGATTACATTTCTGAAGAAAAACAGTACTTTTTACTACTTACAATTTTATTTCATCTTGAAAAGTACATTACATTTTTATTTTATCTTATGCACATTTAATATGGTAAACAGAAGCTCAAACGTGTTTGCCTGATGTGAGAACCAATGATCACTGTTTTCATGCATCAATCACACACATTTCTACTTCAGTTATGACTTTCATCAGGTAAATGTCTGGCTTCAAAAGTTCACCATCAAATCTGAGGAAGCATATTGAGGTAGCAAAGTTGCATTTTCTCAAAAAAAGTTTATTCATTATTCTTTCTATTTTGATAGAGCCATTAGCTGTGTAATATATAAGCTGAATGCACAAGATTGAGTGCAAATAAGATCATTGATGAGAATTTAAATACAATTAATATTTTTGTGGGAATATTCTTTTAATAAAAATCTCTAAAAGTGTTTAAATAAACATTGTATGTTAATTTAATTGTAATTCATGTTTAGTGATGTTCTTACCAGGTAGTGGATAATTCGTATTTATAATATCATTATATGACACACTGAGCAGGAATTAGGACTGTCAATGTTTTTTTTTTAAAATCTTAATAATTACATGATTTGATCATTAATTAATCTAATTAGTCGCAAACAATCATTTATCAATATTTTCTGAGAAAAAAACTTGGTCCCACTTTATATTAGGTGGCCTTAACTACTATGTATTTACATTGAAATTAATAATTTGGTACAACGTACTTATTGTGTACATACATGTTTTTACATTGCACATATTTAAAAATACCTATATGTAATTACATCGGTAATTATTTTCTGTAATTACATTATAATTACACTGTTGACCCATCCCTTACACCTTAACCCACCCTTAAACCTACCCATACCACCAAACCTGTCCCTAACCTTACCCGTATCCCACCTCAGTAGCAGCAAAAGTGATTTGAAATACAATATGACCACAATAAGTACATTGTACTTATTTTTTGATGTAAGTTCATAATAGTTAAGGCCACCTAACATAAAGTGTGACCAAAAACTCTAAATGCCCCAACTAAACAATTAAAAGATTAATTATCCTTTTAGACAGTGACGTTTAATAGACAACACACTAGTCATACTAGTCACCTTTATTTATATAGCGCTTTTAACAATACCAATTGTGTCAAAGCACTTAACAGTATCAAACTGGAGGATAGAGTGTCAGTAATGTATAATGATAAGATTAAACACTCAATTTTCAGTTAAAGGCATTTCATTATTGAATTCAGAGATGTCATTGTCTAGCTCAGTTTAGTTTAAATAGTATCTGTGGCAGCGACAGCGGCAAGGAACCAAAACTCCCTCTGTGACAGAATGGAGAAAAAAACCTTGGGAGAAACCAGGCTCAGTCGGGGGGCCAGTTCTCCTCTGGCCAGACGAAACTCGCAGTTCAATTCCAACCGTAGCCATGTCAGATTGTGTAAAGGGCTTATCTGTGTCACGGTTCACTATTCATTGTTTCCTTCTCGTCTCGTGTTATTGTTGATGTGTGTGTGTGTGTGTGTGTGTGTGTAGTTGTGTGTGGGCGTGACCTAGTCTTTACCGCTGATCAGCGACAGCTGACAGTCGTTGGCGGGGCCAGCTGCAGCTCATCAACACACCTTCAAATACTCACCAGTTTCTCCTCTCCATTGTCAGATCGCTTGTTGATGTCTTCGCGTGCTGTCTCTTGTTTCCTGTGTCCTGCTGACGTTCCTGATCCTCATGGCTGTCTGGTGTTCGGTGAGTTTATGTTCTTCGCTTTGATGTCTGGCATTCTTCACTCTTCACCAGCGGATCTATCTCCTCACCACCGTTCACTCAGTGTCCATCAAGGTCCCTGCGCCACTCATCGCCTTCGTATTTCTGCCGTTTTCTTGGATTACTCAATAAAGAGACTGTTCACTCGCATACTTGCTTCCTCGTTATTATCATGACAATCTGATTCCCGTGGTCTTGTCCCGATGGGGCATTTTAATTTATAATTTAATGTATTTGTTATATTCGTGTTTTATTCATTATTTGATTTATATGATTTATTCATTTGCTTTAATTGTAATATATAGTTTAATGCATTTATTGTTTCTCGGTCTATTTTTATAATATATATATTTGTTTGTTTATTATAATTTTAACTTATAGTTTAATTTAATATATTTCTGTTGTGTATATATATATTTTATATTATACTATTTATTTTAAAATGTATTTATTCATTTTTCATATTTGTATATTATGTTTTAATTTTAAATGTATAAATGTATTATATTTCTATTTTTATATTGATGCAATTTCTAACAATAATAATATTATGTAGTTAGGTATTTTATTATATTTTTAGTTGAGGTCTTCACTGGGAATATGTCTCTGAGGCTCATCGCTGACGATCAGGGCTGTAGACATCATCTCTTGGTGCTGATCCACCATCTGATCTGGATACGGACTGAGAAACAGAATAAGAAAGAAACAGGCAAATATTAGCGTAGATGCCATTCTTCTTACGATGTAATTCAGTATCGTGTTATGGGGAGTGTTCCCGTCTGATTGGATCTAATTAATGCAGCCTAACAATCCTTTAACGGATTTGAATAATAGAACCGTATTAGTGTGTTATGTGTAAGCCAGGTTAAAGAGATGTGTCTTTAATCTAGATTTAAACTGACAGAGTGTGTCTGCCTCCCGAACAGTGTTAGGTAGATTGTTCCAGAGTTTTGGGGCTAAATAGGAAAAGGTTCTGCCGCCCGCAGTTGATTTTGATATTCTAGGTATTATCAAATGGCCAGAGTTTTGAGAATGCAGCGGACGTGGAGGACTAACTATAATGCAATAAGAGCTTGCTCAAGTACTGAGGAGCTAAACCATTCAGGGCTTTATAAGTAATTAACAAGATTTTAAAATCTATACGATGTTTAATAGGGAGCCAGTGCAGTGTTGACAGAACCGGGCTAATGTGGTCATACTTCCTGGTTCTAGTAAGAACTCTAGCTGCTGCATTTTGGACCATCTGGAGTTTATTAAGTGTGCAGAACAACCACCCAATAAAGCATTACAATAATCTAACCTTGAGGTCATAAATGCATGAATTAACATTTCTGCATTTGACTTTGAGAGCATAGGTCTCAATTTAGATATATTTTTAAGATGAAAAAATGCAGTTTTACAAATGCTAGAAACGTGGCTGTCAAAGGAAAGATTGCTATCAAATAGCACACCTAGGTTCCTAACTGATGACGAAGAATTTACAGAGCAGCCATCAAGTGTTAGACAGTGTTCTAAGTTATTACATGTGGGGGTTTTAGGTCCGATAATTAACACCTCTGTTTTTTCAGAATTTAGCAGTAAGAAATTACTCGTCATCCAGTTTTTTTATATCGACTATGCATTCCGTTAGTTTCTCAATTTGGTGTGTTTCGCCAGGCTGCGAAGAAATATAGAGCTGAGTATCATCAGCATAAACAGTGAAAGCTAACACCGTGTTTCCTGATGATATTTCCCAAGGGTAACATGTAAAGCATGAAAAGTAACGGCCCTAGTACTGAGCCTTGAGTTACTCCATAATGCACTTGTGATCGATATGATACCTCTTCATAATGCACTTCCACTAATGCCAACAAAGTTTTCTAGTCTATTCAAAAGAATGTTGTGGTCAATAGTGTCGAACGCAGCACTAAGATCCAGTAGCACTAATAGAGAGATACAACCACGATCAGATGATAAGAGCAGGTCATTTGTAACTCTAATGAGAGCAGTCTCAGTACTATGAAACGGTCTAAATCCTGACTGGAAATCCTCACAGATACCATTTTTCTCTAAGAAGGAATATAATTGTGAGGATACTACCTTTTCTAGTATCTTTGACAGAAAAGGGAGATTCGAGATCGGTCTGTAATTAACTAGATCTTTGGGGTCAAGTTGTGGTTTTTTAATGAGAGGCTTAATAACAGCCAATTTGAAGGTTTTGGGGACATATCCTAATGACAATGACGAATTAATAATAGCCAAAAGAGGATCTATGACTTCTGGAAGCACCTCTTTTAGTAGTTTAGATGGAATAGGGTCTAACATACATGTTGTTGGTTTAGATGATTTAACAAGTTTATACAATTCTTCCTCTCCTATAGTAGAGAATGAGTGGAATTGTTCCTCAGGGGATCTATAGTGCACTATCTGATGCGATACTGTAGCTGACGGCTGCATGGTTACAATTTTATCTCTGATAGTATCGATCTTGGAAGTAAAATAGTTCATAAAGTCATTACTGCTGTGCTGTTGGGAAATGTCAACACCTGTTGATGCTTTATTTTTTGTTAATTTAGCCACTGTATTAAATAAATACCTGGGGTTATGTTTGTTTTCTTCTAAAAGAGATGAAAAGTAATCAGATCTAGCAGTTTTTAATGCTTTTCTGTAGGATAGGGTATTTTCCAGCCAAGCAATACGAAATACCTCTAATTTTGTTTTCCTCCAGCTGGGCTCCATTTACCGGGCTGCTCTCTTTAGGGCACAAGTGTGCTCATTATACCACGATGTTGGACACTCTTACTTAATCTTCCTTAAGCGTAAAGGAGCAACTGTATCTAAAGTGCTAGAAAAGAGAGTCTATAGTTTCTGTTACATCATCAAGTTGTTCTGAGCTATTGGATATGCTGAGGAATTGAGATTAATCAGGAAGATTACTTATAAAGCAGTCTTTTGTGGTAGAGGTGATGGTTCTACCACACTTGTAACAGGGAGCAGAATTTACAATTTTAGCTGTATTGAGTTTACACAAGACTACTGATCTGAGATATCATCGCTTTGTTGCAGAATTTCAGCTCCATTAACATCAATTCCATGTGACAATATTAAATCTAGAGTATGATTTCGATGAGTGGGTCCTGACATGTGTTGTCTAACCCCAATAGAGTTCAGAATGTCTATGAATGCTGATCCTAATGCATCTTTTTCATTATCAACATGGATATTAAAATCACCAACAATTAAGACTTTATCTGCAGCCAGCACTAACTCTGATAGAAAATCAGCAAATTCTTTAATAAAGTCTGTGTGGTGCCCTGGTGGCCTGTATACAGTAGCCAGTACTAACATCACGGGGGATTTATCATTAACACTTGTTTCTCTAGATAATGTTATATGCAGCACCATAACTTCAAACGAGTTATACTTAAAGCCTTGCCTCTGAGAAATATTGAAAATATTGCTATAAATTGTAGCAACACCTCCCCCTTTACCTTTTATACGCGGCTCATTTTTATAGCAGTAATCTTGGGGGGTAGACTCATTTAAAGTAATGAATTCATCTGGTTTTAGCCAGGTTTCTGTCAAACAGACCACATCTAGGTTATGATCATTGATCAAATCATTTACAAAAAGTGCCTTTGTAGAAGGGGACCCAATATTCAGTAAGCCAAGCTCATAAGTTTCTCTGTATTATATACATTTTTTATTTGTTGAACATCAGTTAAAGTGTTACTCATAAATTGGTTTGGACATCTTTTGTGTTTTCTAGTTCAGGGAACAGACACAGTCTCTATAGTGTGGTATCTAGGTGAAGGAGTCTCTATGTGCTGAGAATTAACTGACTTCTGTGACGTGAGGCGCCTAGCAGACGGTCGGTGTAGCCAGACTGTCTGCTTCCTGACCTGAGCCCCAGTTAGTCAAGTACAAACTCTAAGACTATGTGCCATATTTCTAGAGAGAAGAGTGGCACCACCCCAGGAGGGATGAAGACCATCTCTTTTTAACAGGTCAGGTCTGCTCCAAAAACTCGTGCAATTGTTTATAAAACCTGTTATTTTGCGGGCACCACTTAGACATCCAGCCATTGAGTGACGACAGTCTGCTATGAATCTCATCGCCACGGTAAGCAGGGAGGGGGCCAGAGCATATTACAGTGTCTGACATCGTACTTGCAAGTTCACACACCTCTTTAACATTATTTTTAGTGATCTCCGACTGGCGAAGTCGAACATCATTAGCGCCGACGTGGATAACAATCTTACTGAACAAAGTGGCCTTTCAAAACATTAATGTTGTAATTCTATGACTCTCCTCATTAATTCAACACATTCTTATTCTGTCTGGAATATGTTTCTAGCCTCTGCATCACATCTTGAAGAAAATGTCCAAGTTTCAAGAGCCCAAAGCTTTTGATTTCGCACAGCCATCAAGTTGGCCAGCATGGAGGCAGCATTTTGCACGTTTCAGGATTGCAACGAAACTCGACAAAGAAGACGGTGATGTACAGGTGAATTCATTATTGTATGCGATGGGCAAACAGGCTGAACCCATATTCAGCACATTTGAGTTTTCCGCGGAGGAAGAAAATGATTACTACAATGCAGTAGTTAAAAGGTTTGATGAACACTTCGTGCCCAAACTCAATCTGATTCATGACCGCGCCTGTTTTCACAAAAGGAGTCAACGAAGTGGTGAAAGTGTCGAAGCATTCGTCAGGAGTTTATACGAGCTGGCAGAGTTTTGTGATTTCGGTGCTACTAAAGATGAGCAGATTCGCGATCGCATCGTGATTGGAATTGTAGATAGCAACGTGTCTGAAAAGCTGCAATTAGAGCCCGATCTGACGCTGGAGAAAGCGATACAGATTGCTCGCCAGTCAGAACTGATTAAAACACAAAACGCTGATATTCGAGGTGCCTGTGATGTAAATGAAGTAGGCTACAAGTCTAAACACACAAAACATTTCAAGAAACACATAGGAGGTAAGTACAGAAATCCTGACACTAAACCAAGAGATGAAAGTAACAAAGTGACCTGTTCAAGATGCGGACGTGTGCACAAATATGGGGCCTGTCCTGCCTGAGGAAAACAATGCCACAAGTGTAACAAAACAGGCCATTTCGAGGTTGCTTGAAAACAAAGACTGTAAAAGAAGTGACCAGTGACAGAAAAGATTATGAAACAAAAGAAATGTGGTTTCTGGGGTCAGTTTCGGATGATGCTAATGAGGATGAGTGGCATGTGAAGTTACCAATGCAGGGACTACTGTTAAGTTCAAGATCGATACTGGTGCAGATATCACAGTCATGTCTGAGCAAACATTTCTGAAACTTCCTAGTCGCCCTCATCTTACTAAAACACTTGCAGACATCAGGAGTCCAGGAGGCAAACTGGAGTGTATTGGTAAATTCTTAGCCTGTACAGAAAGGAAAGGACAAAATGTCAGTTTCTGGACCTATGTAGTTAAAGGCCCATACACCAACAACCTCCTTAGTCGTAAAACTGCCTGTGAAATGAAGCTGGTGAGCAGAGTCGATTCTATTAGCACTGAGGACAGTGTTTTCGGAGACTTCGGACTTCTGGATTGTGAGCCAATCAAAATTGAGCTCAGACAGGATGCCAAACCATACAGCCTCTCAACGTCTCATCGAGTCCCCTTTCCATTACTGCCAAAAGTGGAAGAGGAGCTACAGCATATGCTAAAGTCAGGAATCATAGAGGAGGTCACGGAAGCAACAGACTGGTGTGCACCAATGGTGCCTGTGATAAAGAAGAACGGCAAGGTGAGAATTTGCATTGACCTTAAGAAATTGAACGAAGCAGTAAAACGTGAGAGATTCATTCTGCCTACACTTGAGGATATCCTACCACAACTGTCTGGTGCATGCATATTCTCCACATTAGATGCGTCTAGTGGATTTTGGCAGATACCATTGGATGCGAGCTGCAGGAAACTCACCACCTTTATCACACCAGTTGGCCACTTCTGTTTCCGGAGACTCCCCTTCGGAATTACCTCAGCTCCGGAGATATTTCAGAGAGAAATGAGCACTCTTCTCAAAAACCATGCCGGCACGGTAGCGGTGATGGACAATATACTGGTGTTCGGTAGAGACAAGGAGGAGCATGATCACAACCTCAAGGCAGTCTTAAGGTCCATCAGAAAATCTGGTCTTAAGTTAAACAAAGAAAAGTGTCACTTTGGAAAATCTGAGATTCAATTCTTTGGACATGTTATTGGAAAGGATGGGATCCGGCCAGACACTAACAAAGTGAGAGCTATAACTGAGCTCCCCTGCCCTACAAATCTGACTGAACTGCGATAGATCTTAGGAATGATAAATTACCTGGGCAAATTCCTCCCGGGTCTCTCGTCAGTTCTTCATCCAATGACTGAACTGTTGAAGGGTGACACTGAATGAACCTGGAGTGTAGCACAGACACAGGCATTTAACAGGGTCAAGAGCATGTTGACCACAGCACCAGCACTAGCGTTCTTTGATGCAAACAGGACCACAGTAGTCAATGCAGATGCAAGTAGTTATGGCCTAGGGGTTGCCCTGATTCAGCAGCAGGAAAATGGACTATGTCCTATTGCTTTCTGTTCAAGGACTTTAACTGAGACTGAAGGCCGCTACTCACAAATCGAGAAGGAATGCCTAGCTGGTGTGTGGGTATGTGAGCAGTTCTCACGGTACTTGCAAAGTATGGACAAATTTGAACTCCCGACTGACCACAAGCCGCTTGTGCCCTTAATAAACTCCTATGATGTCGACAAAGCTCCCTTAAGATGCCAACGCCTACTGATGCGCTTGATGAGATTTAATGTCAAAGCAGTGCATGTACCAGGCAAACAGCTCATGGTGGCAGACACTCTTTCCAGGAATCCACTGACTCATCATGGTGAGTCTGACACCGAGTGTGATGTGACAGTGTTTGTACAAGCAGTACTGTCCACTAAGCCTGTGAGTGGAGACAGGCTAAATGCTATAAGGAAAGCCACACAACAAGATCCAGATCTCCAGTCGGTTTGCAAGTACATCCACCAAGGATGGCCCAGTCAAACGTCTCAGTTGACAAACACACTGCACAGGTTTCATGCAGCTAGAGCTCACCTTTCTGAAATTGATGGACTTTTGCTGTATGAGGATAGAATTGTGATTCCTGGTTCACAGAGACTGGAGG
>JAFVLL020017704.1:0-28190 GCA_021397915.2 Tor tambroides | reverse complement strand
GTATTTCATATATATATTTTGAACAACCAATAGTATATATGTATATGTGAGTAATTTATAGGTGTATATGCACGTGTTTTATGTATGTATTGATAAGCAAAGTGTGATTTAAATCCTACGTGGCGCCTCATACATTTACAAGGCTGGTTATCATTCACTAGAGCAGCTCACAGTGCGATTTCAGAGTTCCTCTGAAACCCTCCACCTTCCCCAGCTCCACCTGTATAGATCTGCTACCGTTATTATGTATGCCATTTGTTCAGCAGCTGTATGTCTTAAATAGTCACAACATATGTATTGGTGTATGTATTGGCAGTAGCAAGTTTCTGCACTTGCTTTGCAGCAGCAGCAATAATCTACAACGACAGCAATAAGCAGCAGCAATTCAGCAGCAGCGTAGCAGATCTATTCCGCCAAGAACAAATACATTAACATTGTCATATCCATTATGCTAAAATCTTCCGAGAGCTGTCATGATAGAAATACAGTTAAATGTTAGCTATGAAATTCACATCAACAAGACAAATGATTTTTAAGTAATAATTATCACCTCATAGAATGAATCGTGATTTGAGATTTGGCAAAAATGACTTTTGGCACACTATGTATTGAACATTTTCTTATTTAGAATGATATCTCCTTGTGTTGCCTCTGTCATCTTTTATATTCTGTCATCTAGTATTATTATTGGAGATCTACTTTAGTCTGATGGTGGTCTTTGTTGTGAACTGGGTCTCAGTAACTGTGGCTCATGAGTCTCTGGTTACTGGAATCTTTCAATAATTGATGTCTCTTGAATTCTAACACCAGCCTCCTAAAACAAGTGGTGCGTTTGTGTTTATGTGTCTCACGACTCTGAAATCGGGTTTAGCTAGTGTTGGGAACTAGCTTTTTTCTTTTTCTTTGCGAAGTTAAAAGTCTATCGAGTGCATATGTGATTGTGTCCAGATAAAGAGAGGAGTGGGACAAGATTCCTGAGTAGGAGATTTAATACAGCTTTGTCATTGACAGGAAAATGACACTCAGGACACAGGAGCCGATGTAACAGGCAACTTCCATTTAGAACATAACAACCAGTACGCCACTTTGCAGGTACAGTAGGCTACATATTGCTTTACCTGCTTTAATACTTATGTGATCTGTTTTGTAACAGTGCTGTGGTGGTGTAACATCTATAAGCTACATGAACCAACTTCTTTTCACTGACTCTTGACATTTGTTTTTCTAGCTTAAACTCGGTAGATTGGTTGGTTGTTTACAGCACAGTGTAAAGTTTAGATTTCCTACTTCAAAATGATATACTTTTGTGGGTTCCTACAGCCGCTGATTTTGTAAACAGCGGTTGTTTTGGGCTAGTTGCACTCAAGCAGTTAGTTGGCGAAAGAGAAAGTGTTTTTTTTCCACTGACCTAATTCAGTGTGGTCATTCTAGCTGCCAGGGTTTAACTGTTGAGGATATTTGTTGACAGGATTTGCGTGACATCATCTCTTATTCACATGAGGGTTTTGGTTTACTCCAGACCGCAAGTGTGTAAAGCACTCGTTCATTTGGGTGGCTTGTTGAGAACATATTTAAACATTTTGTTATTGACTGTATTGTTGTGTATTATTAACTTGTTTGCCATATCTGACAATGGTGAACAAATTGTGTGTAGCATTTCGTGTATTTTGCAGTATTTTTTCTAAAAATCTGTTTATTCGTCTGCCTGTTTCTTGCATATTGGTGACAAACACTGCAGGCTATTCCACTTATCTGTCACCACTTGGAAATCTGGAGGGGATAAAATGTACATAAACTAAAAACTCTTTAGAATACGTGTAATAGGCCTACTTGTAATAAACTATCAATTTTCTAGGGAACACTTTACAGTAAGTTTCAAAAGCTAACATAATGCTTTTATGAGATTTGTTAATCTGGTCTAATGCTCATTTCTACATATACTAATATATTTTTTAACATTTTAATTTGTATAAATTAATTTTTAATGAACAAACATGAATTAAAAATGAACTGTAGTATATTTATAGAACAGCATTAACCACAATTTACACTACCATTCAAAATGGGTTTTTTTTCACTTTAGATTTTATTTTATACTTTATCCTACAAGCATGCATTAAAGTCAAATCAAAATGTACAGAAAAGATGTTTATAATGTTAAAAAAATATATATTTATATTTGAAACAAATGCTGTTCCTTCTATTCATCAAAGATTCCTGAAAAAAAAGGATCACAGGTTCCTCAAAAATAGCACAACTGTTCAGCATGATAATAAAAAATGTTTCCTGAGCCTCAAATCAGCATATTAGAATTATTTCTGAAGTATCATGTGACACTGAAGACTGGATAACTATTTGATAACTTATTTAATAATTTATTACATTTTTAAGCAATAATAGATGTTTTTCTTTTACTGTATTTGATCAAGTAATTGCTGCCCTAGTGAGCACAGGAGACTTCTGTTTAAATATTGAAAATCATTTTAAAAAAATGCATTCTTACTTGCGTTTGGCCTTTGGTAAGAGGCTATTTTGGACCCTAGCTATGTTCTGGGTTTGATACATTGGGTCAGGATTCGGAAGAAGTTAGTGAACATTAGAAAACTGTATTTCTTGTCTTGACAGCAAGGACTGTATCTAACATCATCTGTTGACAACTTAAAAAAAAGTGCAAGAAATTGCTCATCAGAGGATTGTTCTTGTTGCTATGAATGTCATTCAGTCACACATTCACTGGCACCGACTCGCCTGGGATCTCTCTGGAGAACTGGATGCCTGTGTACTAAATAAACACTTTCAGCACTGGAAATGAAGCATTGCTGCAGGACAGATGTTTAAAAGGGCTCTTAGCAGCTCTAGAGATCTTTTTTGCTTTCCATTTACCGCATATGCGAAGAAAATAGGCTGTTTCACTGAGTAAAGATGCCTGATGCTTTCTCTGTTTGTGTTCTAGACAAATTCCCACTCTCAGAGCAGCAAGATGGAGGCTGATGCTAAAAACGTCTCCATCCCCTCAAGTGGCTATGAGAGAACCATAACTATAGTCAGGGGAAACTCCAGTCTGGGTATGTTAACCCTGTTCATTACACTCTTCCTCTCTGTCTTCTTATACCTCCTCAGTGTGTTTCACAGAGAGGCGAATTCTGTGAGAGACCTGTAACGTGTGTTTGTATGTGTGTGTATAGATGTTGTACACATGCAATATTTTATGTAGGGATGTAAAGTTTTGTATTAGTACATGATATGATGTTTTACATGACTTTTTTGCTAACTAGCATGTACTTTAGTTTGTATGTATGTTTTTTTTAAAGAGTTGTGATTTCTTAGAATACATGTTTTTCTCTGATGTTTTCAGTCAAGTCAAGCTGTACTGTACATGATGCATTGCAGGGCTCAACAAAAACTTTTTTTTTTTGTGCTGGCCCTGTCAGGCTAGTAGTTCTGATTTGAACTTGCCCTACACACTATTTTCACAGTATTTCCAGTATTTCACATATTAAGTGTTTTTTTTTAAATAAATTGTAAAAATAAAACTAAATGCCTTTCTTTTGAGCTTTCTATTTATCAAAGAATCCTGACAAATATGTAGCATGGTTTCAACTAAATAAATAAATCAATAAAGCAACACCATTTTTTTTCCAACAATGATAATAATAAGAAATGTTTCTAGAGCATCAAAACAGCATATTAGAAGGATTCACAAAAATAAATTACATTTTAAAATATATTCAAATAGAAAACAGTTATTTTAAATTGCTATAATATTTCACAGTATTACAGGTTTTACTGTGTTTGTGACCAAAATAAATGTCTTAGTGAGCGAAACTATTAAAAGTTAAGTTTAACAGTAGTACGTTTTTATATTCATCTCAAAAAAAATTGTATTTCCATTAAACGTGTTTAATTGTTAATCTGATTAATTTAATTAATGTTTATATTTTTAAGCAATAACTTTTACAACCATATCATTACAACTCCATTAAAACCTATAAATTCATAAACACACTTGAAAATGATGGCATACCATGATTTGTTCGAAATCTTTACTCCATTCTTACTGATTTTTACAAATCACTCACAATTTTGACAAAGCTTTATTTCTATCAGCTACATAACTTTACACTGTGGATGTATTTCAGCATAATTTGCAGGAATAATAATGAATACATCACAGAATGCATGACCCAATAGGGTAAATGACATTCCTTTCAACTGCCCCGAAGATCTAACACTGGCCTCAGGCCATCTTAATTGTTAAGCCCTGCAGTGTATCTATGCAACTACACCATCTCATTGGCAAAATCATAAAGCTCAGTGAAGAATATAAAAGTCGTGGTTTCCATTAAAAGTTGATCTTTCTATTTTTCTTTCTTTTTGATGAAGTATTTATTCCAATGAATATTCATCGATTTGACACAAAGCTCTGCATGAGTATTATTTAATTCAGCATCCCATTTCATCTTGATTTTTTTTATTAACTTGACACAGTCAGTTATTTATGAGTCAGTTATTTATGTTGGATGATGGAATAGAGGTTATAAATCGTGATGTGTTGTGTGTCTTTTGTTTTGGTGTTCTCTTGTGTCATCTCTGTCCTGTGCTGTGTTTTACATGGTCAACTGTGCACTTCTGTAACTAGCGCACTATGATTGTACTGTAATTTGACTGTTCAGACAAGAAACCTGATAACTGAATGTTCAAATTGAAAATAAAAACTTCAAAATGGATGAATCTCAAATTCTTTACGACCATAGTGTTGTCTCCATGACTGATGTGTGTTTCCTTGCTTGTTAGCTCTTGTGTGTGTTCATATTGCATGTGTTTTCTCTTTGCATGGACTCCTAATTATTCATAAATCAGCTGCATATTATATGTAATATAGGCTTGCATGGTGCATGCTTCAAATTGAGAGCAATTTAGATAGATTTGTAAGAGCAAAAAATTGTACAAAGCCAACCAGTCACTTTACACCCACAATGAAGTCAGCGGCACTGTTTGAAGCTCATTAGCTCAATTTAATACTCGTAAAATGAATTGTTGAAGGCACACGCTGTGATTTTAATACAACATGAGTCAAAGCCAACACTTTATATGCCATAAAGGTGAGTGAGGGGTATTAAGACCCTCTCAAATGCACTGACTCTACATGGTACACTGACACTTTCATTGTTACTTAGAAATAATCTTACATTTGCTTTGAATAAGAGAGTTTGAATGGATAAGACAGACAGTTAAGGGGTTTGCGGAGTATGGAAATGACAATTAGCGAATGATGATATTCCATTTGTAGTTTTAAAGAAATGTCTGATGTGGTTAAACTTCCATAGTTGAGCTGGTCACACCCACACTTTAACACACACTTGAGTTGGTAATGAGGATCTTGTTTAAATAAAAATGACTAAATGTATATATACACTTAAAATATGCACTGTTGGGAGAGCCTGGGGCTAGTTGTCACACTTTTTACTGCAGTGAATATTTGTCGGTTTAGGTTTATTTTTGAAAGCCTGTTTCTGTACAGGCACACACCTTTTATAGTCTCGGCTACAAAAATAGCAGTTGAACATTTCCACTGTTATTATGCAAGAAAAAAAAAAGATACAGTTTATTTAACTCATGCTGGCCCTTTCACACTATTCACTCTTAAAAATCATGATGCCATAGAAGAACTTTTTTTGTCTAAATGGTTCCATAAAGAACCTTTAACATCTTAAGAACCTTTCTGTTTCACAAAAGGTTCTTTGTGACGAAAGAAGGTTCTTCAGATTATAAAAAGGTAAGAAAGAGATGGTTCTTTGAAGAACCTTTGACTGAATGGTTCTTTGTGGAACCAAAAATAATTCTTCTATGGCATCGCTGTGAAGAATCTTTTAAGCACCTTTATTTTTAAGAGTGTATGGGGTGGTTTGTGAGAAAAGAACCTTATAGGTTTTTGGCACACCGTAAAACAATTAATTAACAGCAAAAATGTAAAAGGTAATGAACAAAAATATAAAATGAAAAATACATAGGCAAACTTGTGACAAAATAAGTACATACCTCAGGTGACTATGTACATGACACGTGTGTGTGTGTGTGTGTGTGTGTGTGTAGGAATGACAGTGAGTGCCTTAAGGGATGGTTCAGGCATGATAATCCGCTCTGTGGTTCATGGCGGGTCAGTCAGTAAAGACGGGAGACTGGCAGTGGGGGATGGAATTGTTGCCATCAATGGAGAATCCACCACTAACCTGACCAATGCACAAGCCAGAGCGATGCTACGCAGACATTCACTGGTCGGACCTGATCTCAGGTGCTCACACACACACACACACACACACATGCACACTTACCAAGCTTTATCTAAATGGGAACTTAACACTGACTTCTAGTTTTTATATAAATTTAATGCAAATGAATGCAGGATAACTTTTCGCAATAAAATTTAAACAAGTGGTGTTATTTTTACTTTCACAAAATAACTTTGTTCAAATTGTATATGCACAAACAAGCAAATATGATCAAAAATACAGTAAAAACAGTACTATTGTCAAATATCATTACAATTTAAAATAACAGTTTTTATTTGATGTAAAATGTAATTTACTCTTGTGATGGCAAAGATGAATTTTCAGCAGCCATTACTCTAGTCTTCAGTGTCACATGATCCTTCAGAAAACATTGAGGATTTGGTGCTGAAGAAACATTTCTTATTATTAATATAATCAATTTTGGCATTTTTGCCGTTTATCAGGATAGGACAGTATATATTGACAGGAAACAAAGTGGGGGAGAGAGGGAAAGGACTGCGAGCTGGGACTCGAACTCGGGTCGCCTAAAGCACAGCTGCGTTTATGTCGGTGCGCTGCCCATGATTCTGTCAGCGCTGACAACAACATGTTAATAGCTTAATAACATATTATTAACATGTTAATAACAACAACATGCTTAATAGTTGAAACTCTGACACTTTTTTCAGGATTTATGATTAATAGAATGTTCAAAAGAACATTTATTTAAAAAATATAATTCTTGTAACACTATACTGCCACTTTTGATAAATTTAATTAATCACTTACTTATGTCTTTAAAAAATTGCTGACCCTGAACTTTTGGTTGTTAGTATAACTATTTAATATTTTTCAATTAGACTACAAAAGTACTTTAATCTTTATAGATTTTGTCGGTTAAAACTAATTAAAATTTTTAAAAATTGAAGAAAATTTTATGTTCTAGCCACATTTCACATTTCATTGGTTGTTGAAATTAGATTTTTCATCAAAACAACTTTAATCAAACCCATTTTGCTTGTTCTTGTGTGTTTTTGTATCAGTGTGACTTATGTGCCTGCTGCCTTCCTGGACATGCACAGAGCCAGCTATGCCCAATCAAAAGAGGAAATAGAAATACACAGAACAGCTACTGTCCAACCCAAGCACTCACAGAAGCTGCCTTTTAAACCCCTGTAAGGAGGCAGAGAATCTTTTTGTCTGTTTGTTTTCTTGTTTCTGATGGTGTTCTAATGCTTGTTTGCTTTGTATTAGAGAATGCATTTCTGAACAACAAAGTACAGTGGATGGTAAAGGAGTGAACGGAAAGACTCAAATTGAAGAAGAGAATGAAGGAATAGATAACCACAATCAAATTAAACAAAGAGAAAGCAATGAAAGACTGGAAAGAGACAAAAAGGTGATGAATGAAAGACCAGTCTTGCAGAGTGAGAACGGACAAAGACGAGGGAGAGAAAAAGACAGACGAAAAGATGAAGAAGAGATGCATGGGAAGGATCGTAGTTCATGGAGTCAGCCTAGAAGGTATCCCATAAACTAACAAAACATCGACACATTCACTTTTAGTATGTTGATGTGTAATGGTGATACGGTTGTGTTTATTGTCCTAGAGTAACATTATTCAGGGCTGGGGGCACGTGTCTTGGCTTCAGTGTGGTGGGGGGTCGTGGAATGGGCAGTCGACTGAGCAATGGAGAAATGAAACGGGGCATCTTCGTAAAACACATCGCAGAGGACAGTCCAGCTGCACGCGACAGCACTTTGAAAGAAGGAGACCGAATTCTTCAGGTGTGTTTTTATTAGACATTAGCCTTTAACTATTGCTCTTTATTGCTTAGCCAGCAACTGCCCACTTAGACACTGTCTGAAATTCCAATAACAGAAAAAAAATACAAAATTAATGATGCAAACTGGCAGAAAATAATTATGATTAGAAAATCATTAAAGTATGAGTTATTTCCTTGTTTGCATTTTATTTTATATTATGTATACTTACAATGCACTGGATAAGAAAGTACTGGATAATATAAGGGAACTACGTGGGTTAGGGTTAGGTTTAGGGGTAGGTTCAGAGTTAGTGCCTAGTTGTTACCCAGTTATTGTACTATAACAAGTACATAGTATATACATGCAGAACAGGGCTGTAAAATAATGTGCTACCATTCTTTCTTTAGTGTCCTTGTTACTGTGTAATTACACAGTTAAGCACCGAGTAATATTAATTAACATATACTTACAGTAGGGTTGGGATTAGGGTTAGTTGCTTGTAATTGTGCATAATTTGCTGTTATTACTAAAGTAAGTACATGTAACATATATAAAAAGAGCACTGTTCAATAAAGTGTTACCCAATGCACAAATAAGTATGTAAAGCAATGTAATGAATATATAGTTTACTTGCTATGCTTGCTATAATTACTTGCCATGAACCTCGAAAACTAATCATATGATTTACAAATTGAAACTCACTCTTGTTCCAAACCTGTATGTATGACTTTTTGGAGCGCAAAAAAAAAAAAAATAAAATAAAATAAAAAGAATTGTTATAATTTAGAATGTTAAAATTTTGTAGAATTTTAGAATTTTATGACTGCTCTGAGAACTCGGGCTGTCAAGCATTTAAAAGGATGCAAAAGTGTCCTTTTAAATGCTTGACAGCCCGAGTTCTCATTAAATGAAGCACACACATATTTACTTTTATTATATTGAAAAAGAAATCACCTTTTGTGCCCCACAGAAGTCATGCAGGTTTGAAACAACATGAGTAAAAAAGTGTGTGAGTAAAAAAAAATACAGTCAGATAGTCAGACTGGAATGGGTGATTTCAATCTGCTCTTGCTATTTTTGTGTGAAATATACATCAGAAGGCCTGAGGCTGAGACTAGTTAGTGTCGATGAACAGTAATTGGGTTTGGATGATGTTTGATGATCTCCATCTGCTGGTCATAATAACCTAATGCATCACTCCAACTCTGACCTAAATAAACTAGATAATAAGATTAGTTTAAAGAAAATCTGGGGCAAACTGGTTAACTTGAAAGTAGAAGTATGTTGTAAGTAATGAGCGACTGGAGAAAGAACTTCACACATTGCATTTTTAATGTGTGTGTTGGCAGGTTCAAGGTGTAGATGTGAGTGATTTTACTCATGAAGAAGCCGTAGAGGTGATTCGTAGAGCAGGAGACAAAGTAGAGCTACTAGTGCAGAGTCCTCAGGTACAGCACACATACTGTACACATGCACACATATAATCGCTTTACAAACACTCATAGTCAGTGCTAGAATATACTCTAGACAAGACAAAACATGAGTACATAAAACATTTGTTGCCTCTCTATGTCCAGTTTTCAGCTCCTGACAACTGCTCTGAAGATGACAATGTTTCAAAATCAAATTCTCCAAATCATCAGGTGTGTTTTTGCTTATGCTACTGTGTTTATCATTGGTGTCTTTTAGGTGTATTATGTATATGCCTGTCTCATCTTTAGGAACCCGAGATCCCGAATAACCTCTCCCCAACCTACCCCTTCAGTCCCATCCCCTTTAAGGTCTGTGATGTTTGTTTGCATAGTAATAATCCAATATATATGTGTATAAATAACATATTATAGGCTCCACATACACACTTAGTACTACCCTTGTGAAGGTACTCATAATTATACCTTTAAAAACAGGGCTTATAATAAATACTGCCAAATGTACAATATTTATGTTAAACTGAAATAGTACTTTAATACTTTTATTACTTTAATGTTATTTCTATTGAAACTTGTATGTCATGTATTTAAATATATTTGTAATTACACATTTGTAATAATGAAGTTGCAGTTGCAGTGCGTTAAATGTATTAACTTTGAATGAAATATAGAATAATACATCAGTTAAAATTATAATCAAGTACCTCACACGTGCCTTATATGTTAGTCAACACCAAAATAAGATACTTCTTCTTTAAAGCCCCACATAAGATATTAAAACATTATTTAAACTTGACTTTAAAGTAAAACTTTTAATTTGATATCATTACAAGGTTTTTAAGAAACACTTTATTTTAAGGTGTTCTTGTTACGGTGTAATTATACATTTAAGTACTGAGTAATATTAATTAACTACATGTACTTACTATATGATTAGGGTTAGGATTAGGGTTTGTTTTAGGATTACTTGCATGTACTTATGCATCATTTATTGGCATTATGAAAGTAACATGTATAGCAAGGACACTGTAAAATAAAGTGTAACCAAACATTAGTCATGAAGGTGTATTCTCTATAAGTTGTAACATACTGTTGAGGCTGAGCAGTAAAAATTTAATGAAAGAGATTTTAAAAAAGAACTTATTTAATAATAGTGTTTTCTGAAGAATATAATCACTTTTTTATGGTGCTGTTGTAGCGTACAGAAGACTGGAAGTTGGGGAAGCCTCCACATTTAGCTCCCCCCCTCCTGAAACTGCCCTCTAGGCAAGTTGACACAGAAGCAGATGGAGTGCAGAGGGGTCCAGAGAGACCACCCCTGCCAGAAGAGCCTTCACATCATCACAGCAAGCAGCAGCAGGCCTCTTATTGGAGTATGTTTCAGTGTGTCTGTGTGTGGCTCAGCTTTCACCTACATAAGGGGGCCAAATGTCCCCTAAAGACAGTCAAACCTGAAATCACCTACATTGTGCGGAGCAGTGACTCATTCCCAACAAGGAAAACACATCAAACATATTTACTTAATAAAACATACTTAATATACATACCAAGCTTAGAGGATCAAAAATATCATTAGCTCTGAATACAAGTCGGTGCTTCTATTAGTGTGTCTGCTAATGTAATGTGTCTATATTGTTTTATCTGGATGTTTTTACATGTTTATGTGTGTGTAAGCAGGTCGCATGCAGCAGAGGTATGGCAGTCTGCCTGGAGAGCTGCACATGTTTGATCTGGACTGTGGCTCACACAGCTCTGGACTGGGATTGTGTTTGTCAGGAAACAGAGATGGAGCTCGTGGTAGAATGAGTGTGTACGTGTCAGAGATCAAACCAGACGGGGCCGCTGCAGCAGATGGTCGAGTCAGAGTGGGAGATGAACTACTGGAGGTGAGCACAACCTCCTGAACTCTTGACTGGCCAACAGAAACATTTCATTTGCGCAATCAAGCCTTTATGCTGTATATGTTGTTTATAATTAGAAAGCAAACCCATTCAGTTTACATTACATTTACATTTACATTTAGTCATTTAGCAGTCGCTAAAGCGACTTACAAATGAGGACAATGGAAGCAATCAAAATCAACAAAAGTGCAATGATATGCAAGTGTTATAACAAGTCTCAGTTAGCTTAACACAGTACAAATAGCAAGGTTTTTTTTTAATTATATAATAAATAAAAAGAAAACAGATGGAATAGAAAAAGAATAGAGCTGGTGTTAGAGGCCTTTATTGCTTTTGTTAATTGAATAATAAATAAAAAGAAAACATAGAATAGAAAAAGATTAGAAAAGCTAGTGTTATTTTTTTTTAAGAATAGATTTAGAATAGAGAGTGCAAGAGTTAGAGGGTCAAATAAAGATGGAATATTAGCCAATTCTTGAAGATGGCTAAGGACTGAGTCGGATTGAGCCGGGCAGGTCATTTCTGATAAAACACGAAAACAGGTGAATTGCAGTCATTTCAACAAATACTGATTTTGAGGTTTTTTTGAATATTTTTTGTTCTGTTATCTAAAGTTTGAAGTCTTTTTTCCTGTACAGGTGCATCTCAATAAATTAGAATGTCATGGAAAAGTTCATTTATTTCAGTAATTCAGCTCAAATTGTGAAACTCGTGTATTAAATAAATTCAGTGCACACAAACTGAAGTAGTTTAAGTCTTTGGTTCTTTTAATTGTGATGATTTAGGCTCACATTTAACAAAAACCCACCAATTCACTCTCTCAACAAATTAGAATACTTCATAAGACCAATAAAAAAAAAAACATTTTTAGTGGATTGTTGGCCTTCTGGAAAGTATGTTCATTTACTGTATAAGTAATACTTGGTAGGGGCTCCTTTTGCTTTAATTACTGCCTCAATTCGGCATGATCAGTTTGTGGCACTGCTAAGGTGGTATGGAAGCCCAGGTTGCTTTGATAACGGCCTTCAGCACATCTGCATTTTTTGGTCTCTTGTTTCTCATTTTCCTCTTGACAATACCCCATAGATTCTCTTTGGGGTTCAGGTCTGGTGAGTTTGCTGGCCAGTCAAGCACACCAACACCATCATTTTACCAACTTTTGGTGCTTTTGGCAGTGTCCTGCTGGAAAATGAAATCAGCATCTTTAAAAAGCTGGTCAGCAGAGGAAGCATGAAGTGCTCCAAAATTTCTTGGTAAACGGGTGCAGTGATGTTGGTTTTCAAACACCAGCAGATGACACTGCACCCCAAATCATCACAGACTGTGGAAACTTAACACTGGACTTCATGCAACTTTGGCTATGAGCTTCTCCACCCTTCCTTTAGGACCTTGGTTTCCAAATGAAATACTTGCTCTCATCTGAAAAGAGGACTTTGGACCACTGGGCAACAGTCCAGTTCTTCTCCTTAGCCCAGGCAAGACGCCTCTGACGTTGTCTGTGGTTCAGGAGTGGCTTAACAAGAGGAATACGACAACTGTAGCCAAATTCCTTGACACATCTGTGTGTGGTGACTCTTGATGCCTTGACCCCAGCCTCAGTCCATTCCTTGTGAAGTTCATCCAAATTCTTGAACTGATTTTGCTTGACAATACTCATAAGGCTGCAGTTCTCTCAGTTGGTTGTGCATCTTCTTCTTCCACACTTTTTCCTTCCACTCAACTTTCTGTTAACATGCTTGGATACAGCACTCTGTGAACAGCCAGCTTCTTTGGCAATGAATGTTTGTGGCTTACCCTCCTTGTGAAGGGTGTCAATGATTGTCTTCTGGACAACTGTCAGATCAGCAGTCTTCCCCATGTGTAGCCTAGTGAACCAAACTGAGAGACCATTTTGAAGGCTCAGGAAACCTTTGCAGGTGTTTTGAGTTGATTAGCTGATTGGCATGTCACCATATTCTAATTTGTTGAGATAGTGAATTGGTGGGTTTTTGTTAAATGTGAGCCTAAATCATCACAATTAAAAGAACCAAAGACTTAAAATACTTCAGTGTGCGTGCACTGAATTTATTTAATACACGAGTTTCACAATTTGAGTTGTATTACTGAAATAAATGAACTTTTCCACAACATTCTAATTTATTGAGATGCACCTGTAGATTGTTGTTTAGTTACCATCAATGACATGTGGTTATACCATGCAAAATTTGATTGTAATAACAATGATTGTAACAACAGTAATGCAACATTAAAATACTATTAAAATAATATTATATTATATTATATAATTTTAATTTTATATAATATAACATTTTGTCAATAAACTACCTAGATTAATTGTTGTGCTCATCTGCTAATATTAAAATATATTTAGAGAAATACTGAGTAATACATATATAGTGAAAAGGATTCATCTTATTTTAGATAATTCTAATCATTTTCATATAATTATCAAATATATTAAATGCATCAAATGCATTATCAAATTAAATACAAATCATTATTATTAAATACACATTTGGCAGCTTTATGAATAAGTCCCATTTAGGAGTGAAAGGTATTAGAAGGAAAAGAATTCAGTATTATTAACAAGAAATAAAAGGAATTTGTATTACTTTTTAATATTAGCCTCTTATTTGAGACACAAAGTAATATCCAAAGATGGTATGTAGACATTGCCCCGAATGATGGTATGTTACAATTGCCCCCAGTCTCCCCAATATAACTGAAAGAGCTAAACACAGTGAAGTATGTGTCTTATCTAAGGTCAAGGGTTAATCTTCAGCATGTTTATGCATGTATTTTGAAGATAAACGGACAAGTGCTGTATGGACGCAGCCACCAGAATGCAACAGCAATCATCAACAATGCTCCAGCTAAAGTCAGGATTCTACTCACAAGGTGAGATATTTCCATGTGAATGCAGATTAATACAAGCTGTCTTCTACATGCATTTTAATATATACATGGTTCATTTATATTAGTTTTTTGAAACCAGCAGAAATAAGAAATTTTATAAAAAATAAGATTTTTAAATATTTAAAACAAAGGAAGATATTGTGCACTAATTATCAAACGCACTGTATATGCGCATGAATACTGTATGAAACTTGAAATCAAACTAGAAACATTTTCACAAAGGTCTCAGACTTTGCATCCTACTATATGTATAGTATATGTATAGTGTGTATGTGTTACTTGTTTTGATGCACATATATAATTTCTCATCAGGAATAAAGCTGCACAGAAACAAATGACTACAGGACCAGTAAAGGAGGCAATGGAGACACACACACACACACACACACAAACAAATAAACTAATACTTCTTAAAACAGTAAAAGACAATAATTATAGTTACCCTTGATTAACAAATCAAATCATTGTCAAAAAAAAGCATTCTGAACAAGTTCATTACAATATATTTGCATAGTTAACTGCATGTTTCTGACAAGTTTGTTGAATTTTTCATTTATTCTTTATTTTTTACTGGACATCTTCTTGCGTTATCTAATAACAGTTTTATCTGTTTAGATGGACAGCTGTCCTGTTGTATCTCCTGCCATGCATATTAATAGCATCAGAGAAGGTCAACATTTAACTTTGTCACAGGTAAATCCATCAAATCAAATGTTAGACAAAAACACGACACAAAATATCCACCTGCTTCATTTTCATTCTCTTTATTCTCATGTTTCTGTTTGTCGATAGGATGGAAGGATCAGCAGAGAGGATAAACTGAAGTCTCGCTCCTCAGAGAGCCTCAACATTGGTCTTCCTGCTCCAATCAATGCCACATCCAATCATAAGCCCTCCTGTCATCCTGCCAGTCACATGTCCCCCAGCCACTGTACTCCTCCGTCATCTGGCATTTCATCAGCTGATGAGAGCATTCGCTGCGGCTCCACGGCCAATCAGAGCACTTGGACAGGGCCTCACAGCTCTTCTTACTTTACCCAGTGTTCTGTGAGCTCTGACCCCCTAACATGTCCCATCATACCTGGCTGTATAAATACCATTGATATCTGCAAGGGAACCACAGGGCTCGGCCTCAGCATAGTAGGAGGCTGCAATACAGTACTGGTGAGAAATCATAAATGAAACCAACATAGTAGACCTCACAGTGTTGAAACTGCATCTTCAGTGCAAATCTGAATATCAAATACCACAGCAATGTTGTCTGTAGTATTGATCCAGTCAGCCAAAAATGAAAATATCAGTTCATTTTTTACTCATGTCATTAGCAGAATGTTCTTGCCGTTTTTTTCTTTGTTGGTGAATTGCGGAAAAAAAAATGATAAAGCATTTATGCATTCCAAAGCAAAGCAACATACACTGCATTCAAGATATCCTTTTATCAGTTACCATCTGAATATAGGAATTTACTGTAAAAGTAGCTCATGTGACTTCAGAAGGCATATACCTTTGAGTTGAAATTAGATTTTTTGCATGAACTACCCTTCAAAGAAATATTACAGATCAAATATAACTTAAATTGTGAGATGTTGTCAACTAGTGCAGGATATAATCTCAACTAACACAAAAACTCATTTACAGTGGAAGTGAATGAGGTATGTTGACAGAAGGGTTTTAAAACCAGAAATATAAAGTTTGTTTCTTTTTTATTTTTTAATATTGAATTATTTAGTAGAAAAATGCTTATTATTTGATCTGTAAAGTTGTCTAAACCATCCTGGTTTTGCTCATTTTTATGAACTGAGGAAAGGGTCTAGATTATTTTTTTATGTGGCATTCGACAGAAGGCCAGAAATGCTCTTGATAAAGCTTATAAAATATTCCTTTAAATTAAAAATAAATATAGAAGTAACATGTTGCAATCACCAGAAATCAATTCGGGAGTTCAAACAATATTCTCTCTTTCCCTGGGGCTTTTTTATGTGGAAATAAACAAAGCTTTTGGATTTTAAACATTTAAAAGGAAAGAAAAGTTATTAAAAATACTGCACTATTTTTAGGTTCATGTCAGCTTGAGTGCATGTGTCATTAAAGAATGACTGTCAAATTTTCAATTCAACTTTTCACTTAAATGCTTTAACTAAACTTCCTTCTTTGTCAGGGAGCAATAGTGATTCATGAAGTGAATAAGGACGGTGCGGCACACAGAGATGGTCGGTTGTGGGCAGGAGATCATATACTAGAGGTACAGAACTCTAGTATTCAGCGGTGAAGTTGTATAGAATGTAGTTCATTGATCTCTTCACAAAGAACTTCCATTGAGCCAATCATAGAGTAGCAATCATTCCTTTGAACTTGTGCCTTAGACTGACTTCAACAAGCTACAGTGCAGATAAAACTGAACTGAAAATTCAAATGGGGAAAATGTAATCTTTTCCTATCCAAGGTTCTCTCAATGGCTCTTAAGTGTGATTATTGTTATCTCCTCCAGGTGAACGGCATTGATCTGAGAATGGCCACTCATGAGGAGGCCTTGAGCGTCCTGCGCTTGAGTCCGCAGCGTGTGCGATTGTGTATCTACAGAGACCTTGTGACAGAAAACCACTCCACACACCCCCTCCAGAACAACACACCCGAAGACATGTGGGACCTCTTCAGTGTGGAACTGAACCTCAAAACAGGACAGGGACTGGGGCTTCGCATTGTGGGGAAAAGGTGGGTTATTCTAAAGGGATATAATTACATTACAGAACTGCACGGTGATTCATCTGAATTCATATTTGTCTGCGTGGCTTGCAGGAATGACACTGGAATCTTTGTGTCTGAGATAACAAGGGGAGGGGCTGCAGACTTGGATGGAAGACTGTTGCTAGGTGACCAGATTTTGTCTGTGAATGGAGAGGACATCCGAGCTGCGTCTCAGGACTATGCAAGCGCACTACTGCAGGTGCGCACAAATACAATATAGTAATTGATGCATTTTCTTCTTAATCATAATAGGGCTAATTATGATCCTCTCCGTGTGTGTGTGTTGTAGAGCTGTAGTGGGCCTGTGCTGTTGGAGGTGGCACGTTTTAAAGCTTCATCACACTACTCATATGGAGATCAGGTAAACACTTTATACGGTACAACTAGATCATTCTTGTTATGCAGTACCATTTGAACATTGTGATCTAAAACAATAAATATGTATGTGTTATAATTCATGGAAATTATTTTTATAAAGGGTTCAAAATATGCTCTTGTTGGCAAGATAATGAACAGAATGACTCCCAAAATAATGGAAATAACGAGGCAAAGTTAGCCATTGCTCAGTGACTGACACAAGGGTGTCAACTTAAAGTTGATATATTTAACCATCTTTTGTAATTTTATCAACTTTGGTGGAATTCTTTGGAGTGACACCAACTAATACAAAAAAAAATGGTAACACTTTAGTATAGGGACCAATTTTCACTATTAACTAGTTGCTTATTAGCATGCCTGTTATTCACATATTGGCTGTTTATTAGTACTTATAAAGCACATATTCTGTATGACCATATTCTACATCCCTAATCCTACCCAATACCTAAACTTAATGGTAGTGTATGATAGAGATACACTCTACACATTTTTACAGCACACAAACACAACTTGTCTCAGTGGGATTCATCTCAGATCTAGACGGTGCACAATCTATACAGTGTTTGAGAGTCTGTGTTTTATTCATGTTATGGCAGGTGGGCGAGTTGGATGTCCCTCTCCTCTCCTCTCTCAGCACAGATGATTGTAAGAGTGTCTGTCACATCACACAGTTATTCACTATTCAATATTCAGTTCTATTCATCAGTGAGTCAATGTTTTCATCTTTTTGCACAGCTGTGGATGGAAACGTGGACATCAGAACTGTCACCGTTCAGAAGGTAGGTTTGTTTTTATATGCAGTAATATAAGGCATGTTTCTACAGTAACTGTATGATCCAGTAGTAACTGTAAGGTTGGTGTGATTCTGTCCCAGCATGAATTTGAGTCTGTGGAGTTGAGATCGAGGAGCACACAGGGAGATTCAGTGATTTGTATCTCTAACCTGGACCCGACCACACCTGCAGCACACGCAGGACTTCTGCAGGTAGAGAGAATGAGAATGCCAAATCGCTGATCTTTGCAAATTGGCTTTCCTAATAATGTGCTAGTTAGCAAGTTCCGAGGCTAAAGTAAACAGTCTCATGAGAACAGCTCATCACCCCAAGGAAGAAAGGGGCGGAGTGAGCAGAGCTCATTAGCATTTAAAGAAACATGCACTAAAACGGGTTGCTGGAAACAGAGCTGATTTTGACAAGGTAAAAAGGGTGTTGTTTTACACTACTATTGAGAATTTAATTTATTGAGAATTTATTGAGAAAGTATGTTATAGATTTTTCATTAAGACCCTAAAGAATCATATCAACTTGTGGAAAATGGGCATCCAATGTCCCCTTATGTTATACTTTTGAATTTTCTATGCGTCAAAGAAGCCGCATAAAAAAATTACATTTTAAAATATATTAGAATAGAAAACAGCTGTTTAAAATGGTAATATTTCACAATATTACAGTTTTTACTTTATTTTTGCTTTAAAACGCAGACTTGGTGAGCATAAGATACCTCTTTTACTTGAAAGAAAAATAAATAAATAAAAATGTTATTGATGCCAAACCTTTGAACAGTAGTGTATACAAACATTTTCCATTTATTTAGCCTTAATGGAACTGTCACTCAGTAGAAGCTATCTAGATTAAGACTGTTTTATAGTTATTTATAGAGCTATATTTCCAATAAATTATAATACAAATATGTATTTGGATTTTTTTATTTTTTTGTACAGTGATTTGGGTAACAGGGTTGAATGACTGAGCAAGCCGTATTCTGTGAACACTGAAATTTGTGTAAAAATTGAGAAAATATATATTTTTTAAATTAGCTCATAATAAAATTTTTACATTTTACATTTGCAATTAATTTTTACTGCAGTGAACAATAACTAATTTTGGGAAAATGTGTTGAGTTGATGACATCTAATGATTTTATAGTTTTGTATATAGTCAAGATGGTCAAGGTGGAACAGGCCAAAATGACCATTTTAATGTATACAGAAATTTTCCTACTAGTTTACATTTTTTTTATTAGATACTAGTTTGTCTAACATAATAGTCTAGCTCCTACTACAAAAAAAATGTGAATGTCACTCACAGGACACCAAAATGAATACTCCATTCATGGGAATTGCTTCCCACCACCTTCAAAAAATAATCAACTCTGAATTGAATTTTCAGCTGGGAGCCAGGGTCATCAGCATTAACGGTGCCTCAACTGAACGCCTCTCAGTTACTGAGGCAAGTACTCTCCTGAGAAACAGCAGTGGAGCCGTCACACTGCAGGTGTGTATCTTCAGACATGTATCAAATCATTTCAGATTCAAAACAATCAAATGTTCAGAGCTCATCTTTCCATGAACGATGGAACCCTGTGTGTTTGATTAAAGGTGATGCCAAGTGGATGTTCAGATGGAGCTAGTAAAGATCGGTCATCTTTAATTCACTCCTCATCTGGACTCTCAGAGAATTACAATACCCACAACCACCAGAGGTACTCGAAATTAATATAATTTATAATACATAAAAACTGCCAAACTGTACTGATATGGATTCCTATGCAAAATTCTCATGAAAAAATAATATAGTTTCACGTTGTATTGGCAAAATTTTTATTGTTATTTATTTCTATTGATTTGTAGGAAAGTTATATGTATTGTGTATGTGGGCAGCACATCTAAATTAAATAAATTTGGCGTATTTTTTTTTTATTTTGAAATAAATTCATATTTTCATTCAGCAAGGAAGCATTAAATAATCAACAGTGACAGTAAAGGCTTTTACAAAAGATTTCTATTTAATAAAAATGCTATTATTTTGAAATCAGCATATTAGAAGAGTTCTGAAGGGTCATGTGACACTGAACACTGACACTGGAGTATCGGCTGCTGAAAATTTAGCCAGATTTAGCATTGCCGTCACAGAAATAAAACACATTTTAAAATATAATTTTCTTAGTTTGCCTAAATATCACATTTTTTTCATTTAGTACTGCCCTTCAGATGTTATAGAAGATACTTACATGTTTCCCAGAAGACAGAATAAGTTAAATTTACCCTGATCTTCATCCCCCGACTCTTAATGCATGGTTTTTCCTTCTGGAGCATCAGTGAGCGTTTGAATCTTCTGTAATAGTTGCATATGAGTCCCTCAGTTGTCCTCAGTGTGAGAAGATGGATCTCAAAATCATAGTCATTGTTGGAAAGGGTTCAAATACACAAAAATGCTGGAAAACCAAAGAATTTGTGGGACCTGAAGGATTTTTCTGAAGAACAGAAGGCAGTTTAACTGTTCAGGACAAACAAGGGACTCATGAACAACTATCACTAAACAAAAAAACAGCTGTGGATCATTCAGGTAACAACACAGTATTAAGAATCAAGTGTATGTAAACTTTTGAACAGGGTCATTTTTTATAAATTCAACTATTATTTTCTCTTGTGGACTGTATGTAAACTTCTCTGATGTGAAATATCTTATTCAGGTCAGTCCTAAATAAAAAATAACATGCATTTTGCATGATCCCTCTGTAAGGTGTACTGTAAACTTTTGACTTCAACTGTGTGTATAAAACTCCAATATGTTTTAGAAAGTAATTTTTTGCTTTAATTTTCTTTTAACACTTTCTATGTGAAATGTTTTGTCACTAAAATACATAGGTCCAGGACACAATTTTTATGGGTGGGAACCAATAAGAAGGTTACATCATACAGGACTTTAGTCAACTATGTTCCTGGTCTGCTGAGGATGGTCCTGATTCATACTTTCATTTAAGATTTATTACACGTTTTATCCCAACGCTGCCTTCAATGAGTCCATAAAATATATACTAAAATTGCACATTTTTACTGAAATGCCTGCTTGTGGATATTTCAGAGCCAGTTTGCGTGTGCAGTTTTGTAGAGGCATTAGAGTCAGCAGAATTCTACACACTAAAGCTCTGATAAAGGACTTCACCTCCAGGGCACCCAGACTATTCAGACACCCTGTTCAATAGAAGTGTTATGCTTGCTTTTTTCTGTACTAAGAGATTAATTGTTGCCCTGTTTGCCAAAAGGGTGTCTGGAAAAAAAAAAAAGGTTAAATTCTATTTGTCTTTTGTGTGTGTTTCAGTTCTCCTCAGTTCCAGACTATCACTCTTGAACGTGGCTCTGCTGGGCTTGGCTTCAGTATTGTAGGAGGATTTGGCAGTTCCCATGGCGACTTGCCCATCTATGTCAAGAACATATTTCCCAAGGTACACAAGAAAGAGTCTTAAACTAAAAAAGGTTGAGTAAATCTCTTGACTGCAGTGCGCCAAAGAGATCAATACATGCCCAAACACACGTTCAGTTTGCATGTATGGTGGCATGTACACACTCCACCTCCTGACATGCAGTCATCTGACTGAGAAAGGAATGTTATTTGTGTATTTGAGCGTGAAGCATATGTGACAGCGCTCTGTTTCCACAGGGAGCTGCGGTGGAGGACGGGCATCTGCGTCGCGGTGATCAGCTACTGACAGTAAATGGACAGAGTCTGGAGGGTGTCACTCATTCTGAAGCTGTCGAGCTCCTTAGACAAACCAGCGGGACAGTTACGCTACAAGTACTCTCAAAACGACTACCAACATGCTGATAATATCACTGTCCTCTTGAGATGTTTCGCATAGACCGCAAGGAGCAGATGTATCACTGATTGTTAGACATAGATGGAGATTCTACAAGCTTTATTTCTCAAAAAAAAAAAAAAAAAAAAAAAAAAAAAATCACAAAATGTAGTCTTTTCTAATTGCAAAAATATCTCAGACAATGTGTGTAAAGTGGGAGAAGCCAATAGAGACTAGTGCTAAACCAGTGGTTCTCAACCAGGGGGTCTGCAGGATGACTTTTATTAAATTATTTAAATGAGAGCATTATTAATATTAATATATTAAATTAAATCTAACTAATCTATTAAAATATAAGTAACTATATAAATAATAAACTATATAAAATATAAATATGATTTGAAAAAACTTATTTTCTCTCAATAAATACTGATTTCATTGAAGAACATAGTTCATAAAATTGTGGAATATATATATATATATATATATATATACACACACACACACACACACATATATATATATATATATATATACATACTTACATATACACACACATACATATACATGCATATATACACACACACACACACATACACACACACACACATACATGTGCTGTCAAATCATTTAATCGTGTTTAATCGCATCCAAAATAAGAAATAAGTTTTTGTTTACATGTGTGCACTGTGTATATATGTATAATATAAATCATATGAATATGAATATACATATTTCTTAAATATATGCGTATATATTTATATATATACACATAAATATACACAGTGCACGCCTATATAATGTAAACAGACTTTTATTTTGGATGCGATTAATCGAGATTAATCGATTTGACAGACACTAGATGGATGGATGGATGGATGCACATACATATGGTAATTATCCACAATTAATTTCAAGCTTCATGGCATGAAACGGTTGAGAACCATTGTGCTAAACTGTGATTCTTTTACACATATCAGCTTTTTTTGTACTGTATTGCTTCACAATGATTTGTACCATTAATGTCCACTTTTCAGCCTTTGAACATATAACCAGCATAGTGCTAAGAGCGCACATTATGCATAGTTATTCATAAGTGTGGTCATAAATCATGCAAAAAACTATTTTAAGCAAGACTAATATATAGGAATATTTTCTGACTGTAACTCGATAATGAACAATTATAGCTGTATAATTATTGTCTGTATATGTTGTCAGATGCATTCCGTGTAAATCAGCGCTTCACTGTTCTTTAAAATGACAATCAACATTCATCAGCTCATAGATTTCTTTTTCTACTGTAAATTTATCTGTATACAAAATAAATTATTTTATTGCAGTAAATAATTGTGTATTAAAGTCTTCATGTTAGACTACAAATTAAATACTGAAAGTGCAATACTGAAATTTTATATACAGTATATATACCTGGAGCTATGCAGTGAGCTGTTTACCCAGATATATAACAGCAATTACAGTACAGTTGAGCTGTTTTTACCATCTGATCAACACTTCTCATTTGCATCATCAAGCAGAATGGAAATTGCCATGGAGATAATTATAACAAGCAAACACAATACATCTCTACAACATAATTCTCCGTTTAATTTTTGAATCGCACACATTCAGTCATTTACAGAATAATCTTCAGGTTAATATCAATCCAAAAGTACTGCCATAGAAAACACTAAGAAAGGGATTATTTATATATATATTTATCTGCAAGTATTCAAAGTAACAAAGGGAAAAATGCTAATATGGCAGATACATATTTACACGATGTGTATTCGCTAGCTGACATGCAGCAAGTACAGCTGGTATTCATCTGGAAGAGGGTGTATGTGTGTTTAAATGTGAAAAGCTGAAGCTAATATATTAAAATGCTTGTGTACTTTGTCATGAGGGTTACACGAGTACAGTGACATTAAGTGGCCTTAATACTGTTTACCTTTGAGACGAATATAGCTTCAGCGCCGTGTGTTAACAGTATGATGCATGTGTACATGCTTGATGAACTGTGAACTATATAATAACTTCTGTGTAAATGTGTGGTCCACCCCCAGCTCCTGGTCCCTGCAGTGTCCGCTCTCCTGAAAGCAGCTTAAGCTGAGTGATGGCTTTCAGGAAGTGTACAAGTATGACTCACAGACAAAAAAGTTCTGTTTATAGAGCTGATGTCATTCAGCCACTCACATCTTTGTGAAAACAGAATGAGAGGTGGGTTTTCTGTCTCGTTCCCTCCTATGTTTATCTCACTTCATGGCCTTTCCTTTACCCCTGCCTTTCCCCTTCCCAGAAGCCCCTGGTTTCTCTTGCTTGACGTCTTTTGCTGGTTTAGCTTTCTTCTGCTGTAAGAATAAAAAAACAGCAATCAGATGAATAATGGTGTAGCATTTTGACTGATTTATTATGATATTTTGTTGGACCTGATGGAATATGCAGACTGTATCTGCATTTTCTATGCTGATTTTGGGGCAAATGTGGAATTTCTATAGAATGAATTTACACATGGTAAAATGTAGCTGAAGGCACTAAACTCTTATTGGTAACAAAATCAACTTGGCCAAAATATATATTAAACACGCTTGCGTATCACAAATTACACGTACACTTAAAATGAAAAGTACTTAAATTCTGTGGGCTAAGATTCTATGGCATAAACTTTACCTGTTGCAACAATCTATAAGTGATCAATGGAAGAGTTCACCCAAAATTAAAAAGGGTCATTATTTGCTCACCCTCATGTTGTACCAAACTTTCACTTTTTCAATTAAAACCAGGCACTGAAGATTTCAAGCTTCAAAAACTATGAAACATTATCATAAAAGCAGCCGCTTTAAGATGGCTTTAAGAAACAAATCTGTTTCTCAACTCTCTTAACTCACTGACTTTGTGAACCGGTTACAGTGGTTTCAGAAGATGTGGAATATAGAGCATGAGGCATATGAACAACTTTTATTGTACTTTTATGCTTGAGAGTTTGAATCTCTCTTCTTTACAACTGTATGGAAAAAACTGAAAAATCCTAACATTTTATTTTGCAAGAAACAAAGGAGGCCACAGGTTCAGAAAGACATGGGCATGAGTAAATGCTGACAATTAGCATTTTTGGGTGAACTACTTAAAATTTCAGTATTCCTCCCCAAAAAATTTTAATTATATTTTCTAAATTAAATTTGACCACCATATAAAGCAATCAAGTCTCTTTAGAAGACATGGATTAAACTTGATGCATATGGACTGTTTACAATGTCTTTATAAACATTCTGAAGTGTCAAAGTTCTGGTTGCATTGACTTTTGATGGAGGGATAGAACTCACAGGTTTCATTAAAAATATCTTCATTTGTGTTTCAAAGTTGAACGAAAGCCTTAAGCATTTGGAACAACATGAAGGTAAGAATGATGGTAATCAAACAGTTGATGGTCCCCATTGACTTCCATAGTAGCGTAAAGAAATACTATGGAACTCAATGGGGACCATCAACTGTTTGATTACCATCATTCTTCAAATTATCTTTTCTGTTCAACATAAGAAAGAAACTTGTACAGGTTTGGAAAGACAATTTTTATTTTTGGTTGAACTAACCCATTAAGTGTTCTCCAAATGAGATGTTTTTGAGGTCAACATGATTGTAAAACTGATGGAAAGTTGAAAAGACAGACACTGAATTGTTATTTTGATATCTACCTTGATCATTGCATCTGCTGTAACCCCATCGTCTTCTTCCTCTTCCTGGACCTGAGATTCATTGTCAAGCTCTCCTATAAGCTCAGGGTCAACAGCACCTTTACGACTTTTCTTCACCACTTGTAAGGAGTATGGTGTAAGATGGGATTCCTTATTGTAGGCTCTTGTAAATGCAGCTTTCACCTGCAGAAAGGAAAAAAAAAAACAAGAGCTGATGGGGATAAAGTGTGGCATACAGTACCTCCAGATGTTTTACAGTTAAAACAATTAACTCAGACTGAGCAGGCATCTGTCAAAGCAATGAACTGTCAACTGGACCACCGGTTTCTAGTCCTGGAGGAGAACTCTACAATATGCTCAGAAAATCAAACACACACACACACCTTGGAGTCTAGTTTAGAGTAAGGATCCGGCTGTCCGCCCCACATGCTGATCTCCATCATGTTATCAACATCCTCTTTGACGATGTCGTAATCATCCATGAGCTTCACGCTCTGACTGGCTCCCTCTGAACCTTGCGACTGAAGAGGCTCTAATATTGCTGAGCGCAAATACGGCAGGTAATGCAGATTTACGGCTTCCTTACTACTTAACGTTCTGCAGGATGAGAAAGAGGCAAGATTTTAGGGAAGCATAAATGTGGTTTAAAGAGTTCATACTTCAGTCAAGAAGGAAGAGAATGTGTGAAGAAGTGTTTGTGTTTTCTCACTTTAAGCTCATGTGTGAAGCAAGCTCCTGTATGATGCGGCTGTGTTTGCCAGCTGATGAGAACTTGCCCAACCAGCTGGGAAAGGTCGGAAACTGACTCATATAACCCCGCATCAGCTCCCCCGGCAACACGCTCGCATAAATCGCCTGGAAAAAAAAAAATTAATCACAGGTTTATAAAAAAAGAAGCTTGGTTTGTCTTCACTGATCTATGTGAAAACACTTGACCTATGTGAACGGATTTTGTAATATGTTACAAATCAGTGCTGCAGCAGAAATTTTTGTTTCGTCGTTTCTGCCTCGAAAATGTCATTTTGAAAATAGCCACTTCAGGGCCTGATTATCTCGGTGCTGCTGCAGCAATCAAAGCTGTTGACTGAGGATTTGTTGGTCAACACTGATGAGAAGATAATGTACGTTACCTGTGTGGGAAGCAGAGACCATGCCTGTCTGGAGCGGATCTGTTTGTCCACTAAATCTCCATCGCAAATGCTGTCTGCTGTTTTACTCAACAACACCAAATGATTCTTCAGATTTCCCCTGATGAACATCAAATGCAACAATTATACCATCACGCTTTCATCTACAGTCAGAATAGACTTAAAAAGTCTTATGAAATAAATACATGGTGCACAAGTTACAAGCTGCAAATGTTATTGTGTGTTATGGATGGTCAGTACAAGATATTATTGCAATAATTTTGCTGATACAAAATTAGAAAGTAAGCCAAATTCATCAGTCCAAAATCATCTGAACATTAGGTGTAAATGCAAACCAACAGACCTGCCATTTGTTTCATGTAATGTGTAATTTGTTTCTTTGTTTTTCAAAGAACTTGCTTTGATTCAGCAAATGCAACTTTTTATAGGAAGATTAGGTTACACTTTATTTTAAGGTGCTCTTGTTACAGTGTACATATATAAAGTTAAGTAATGGGTTAAGTAAGGGATAATGCATGGCTAGCTGTGCATTAAATGGTTTTAATGCATGACATGGAGGCCAGAAGTGCATTAAACTCGTTTAATGCACAGCTAGCCGTGCATTATCCCGCTTATACCATGCTCATTTGCCAGCATTGACAAGTTAAAGTTGTTATTGATATTCGCAGTGCAATATTTGACCGGAAGGGTAAAAATGACAGTTATTTTCGTCAGTTACGGTTCGTTAGAGCTAGCATTCTGCCTGCTTCAAATCAGACACAGAGATGAAATAGTGCGGTAAGATCACATATATTTGAATTGATTATAGCATTTATTTGAATGAATTATTGATCGAGAGAGAGATGACAATTGTGTGTGCGCTACCTGTGTCTGCGCGTCTCTCTACAAACAATGAAGCTGTGTTTAATTACTTCAAAAACAGCGATTACCACCTCGTTGCTGAGGAATATAATGTAGCGATCTAGTATCTAGAGTATTTTATTAATAAAAGTTGTGGGGCGTTGATAAGTTTCTGTGTGTGTGTGTGTGCAGCGCAATCTCCGACCTCTCTCTCTCCGTGTGCTTGTGTGCGAGTGATGTGTGTGGGTTTCTGTGCATCAATTAAAGCAGCGCATTAAAGGTGCCGTTGGAGATCTCGGAAAATGCTAACTTTAGCCTGATAGCACTGAAAGCGAATGTCCCACCCTCCCTGCAATCGCCGTCCAAAGCCACGCCCCCTGAACACACATACGCTCAAAAAGCAGAATACCAGAGACAACATTAAATTACTACAATAAGCTACATCAACGATCCAGTTCAAAGCAAGCATATATGTTCCATACAAAGGGCAATTAAAGTGTGCTAGACGTGAATTTAAATGGTATTTATTTAC